>JANHFR010007608.1:305792-316788 GCA_032468015.1 Mimophis mahfalensis | reverse complement strand
GAAGAGAAGAGAAGAGAAGAGAAGAGAAGAGAAGAGAAGAGAAGAGAAGAGAAGAGAAGAGAAGAGAAGAGAAGGAATGTGAACTCAGTATATAACTGCATAGGTATCCTGAAACTCCTCATTTTTCTTTATCTAACCAAGCATTACTAAGGCATGTCCTTTGGTTAATGTAAGGAGAGGATTCATGCTACAGGAGCAGGCTTTTCCTACATTTGCATTTAGCTTCAGTGGCAAAAGCGGGGTGAAAGCTGGGGTAAGCAGGCTGCAGCCCTGTGTGTGGCCAAGGCAGCAGGAAGCAAAGCAGGGAGAGGGAGACAGAGAGAGACAAAATGAGCCCAGCATAACGGTAGAATAGGCAGCTGGCCTAAGATGCTAATTCAGCGCTTTAACAAATCAATGCCACTTGAAAAGTACAATACCAACCCTCACAGGGTGGATGTCAGGGGACTCAGAAAATGCATTCTCAAGTATTTCACATTAAGAGGGAATAATGTGTTAATTTATAACTCTTCACCCTATACACTTGGATTATCCATCTGTGTCAGCTGTTTGACTTCTTAAATTTATCAAAAACACGTGCAAAGGGAGACATCTTCTGCTTAAGCACTGGGAAATGGAGCTGATACGGGGAGGGGACGGCCCTCTTGAGGGGGAAGGGAGAGAGAGAGGATTCAAAGGGGAAAGAACAGCCAAAGGAAGGGCTGTTCCCTATCAGTGGCTGATTGCACTGCGCACCATCAGTCAAAAGTGGCATCCCATAGAGAAGAGAATCTTGACTCAGCAACCAAAGGTGCCATTGCCAATATTGGCTTGAAGGAACGTCCAGGGGCCTCATCTAGGTTAAGGCCATTATTAAGTAGTGGACCACAATGAAAATCACTGCTTAGTGAATTAACGTTGTTGTCCTTCTTATGGCCAGCAATGGAGTGTTAGAAACAGAGCACAGAATAGAGAAAGCTATTACGACGTTTTGATGCTCTGATACAGAAAAATTCTTCCATGCATTCTAAAGGATGCCTAGATCTGCATAATAGGATAAAATGCTATGTAACTTCGTTGCAGTTAGTCATTAGCCTGATTTCAAAAGTGTCACCTTTGCAATTGGATATTAGTCTTACATAGGTAATGATGTAGTCTAGCTGTCTTCATGCAACTTGGTTAATCCCCCCCCCCCCTTGTTTCACTAAACAAAAGAAAAGAAACATGTTAAGGGGGGGAAAAAATCTTGCTTAACTTCATATCTGATTTGTACTCCTTCCTATGAAGCTCAACTTCCTTAATGCTTACAGGTTACACTCTCATACCCATTTCTGGTTCATTCTGTTGCTAGGCCTTGATATGTATAAAATCAAATCATTGTTGACTAAATGTCAATATATCTGATGACAGAAAAATTATTGGGAAAAATATAAAAGGTAAGGATTACATTTTAAATCCTTCGGAATGAGAAAAATCAATTCTGAAGTCTTGATTTCTAGTCCAGAATAGATTTATAAAAGTGAGTATATTCTTTTTTTTTTTCAAGTATCTATATATTTCAAAGCAAAATTAAGAGAAATTGTTGATGATGTTATATTGCAAAAGACAGACCTCAGGCACTGTGGTTTTGAAATGAAAAACAGCTTCTTCAATGATTTCAGATTGCTACCTCCACTTTATGGGGAGGGGGAAGCGCTACAATAAACGCCTAGGTCATTGTGGACATATTATTGTGTGCACATCAATTATGCACTCAAAACAGAAACAGGCACTCTCTTATTTTCACAACATTCATATGTAAATAATATGCTGATGAATGGAAATTAGATGCTACAGATGAGTTCTAAAGTCGTTCCATCTACTAAAAAGAAGAGAACCAGCAACTGCTTCAGGAAAGAGAAGGACACAGGTATGAAGGCAGGCTGGTACTACAGAAAAGGCTTGGGATTGGGGGTGGGGGTTGAGGCCAACCGCACAGGACCAATATCCTGTGAACAAAAGTGAGAGATTCAAGGAGAGCTGAAACAGATTCTTGGCGAAAGAAGATTCTTGGTGCACGTATGCAAAACCAGAGCAAAATTACGCAACCTCCTAAATACGTTTCAACTTTTGTGGAGTGGGGGAATAAGATGACAGATCTTCCTTTGTTGTGCTGATTTTTGATCATGAGCAATAGATTTGATTTGCTTTAGATTCCTGCGACAGCAAACAATGCACTGCACTTCATAGAGGTCTGTAATATACTTGGGATGTCGCATTGTTTGTTTTTAAATCTAACCCAGACTACAGTACCTGTCTGGTCCCTCCTACACAAATCATGATTTCTGTCTAATTTCCTAGAGATTCCCCTAATATAAGTGATCTATTCTTATCATTACGGGCACAGTTAATCCCTCTTTCTCTCCCCCTCACCCACGGCCTGTCTCACCTAAGGGGTTAAAAGACTAGAGTGCATTTGTGACTTGTCAGTGACATATAATACCTGGGTCCTTCATGCAATCAACTTTTACTTGACATGTATTTGCTCATCACAAGACCCGTATTACTACTGGGAAAATGAAGAAAAACCTAAATTAACACTTGACATTCAATATGGTCAAGTCCTTAATTGGCTGGGCTTCCTGAGAAAGCAATTTTCTATTCCCCAAACTGTTCGTGTGTCATGTGTGGAGTGCAGCTCTTGGCCATCATGGCTGTCCCTCGCTCACTCTAATGAGAGCAGATGAATTAGTGCTACGTGACACGATTTTAGCAGGGCGCTTTCCATCTCCCGCTTCCCTCACTGCTATTTTGCTGCACAAGTGACAGCTGTGCAGCAAAAGGAGAGGAAAAGGCTAAAAAAGAAAAATCCTGCTTGCAAACAGCCACGTGGAGACGGTTTGTTGAACATAAATATAGCTTAAAAGGTTTTGCTTTATCTTAAAGAGTCCTTTCTTGTAATAGGTGCTTATTATGGTATTTCTGAGTGGTGGATGGGGGTACCTTAAGGATCAATTTAATTCACTTATGTTAGCTGCTGGGAGGCCACATTAACTTTCAGTCCTTTCCCTTGTTCACGTATTACATTGCACATAATCCTAATTAAAGAGCAATGTCTCTTGGTTGTCTCTAGATCTGGCAAATATTTAATAATCTTTAACATTTATTTAATGCTTTAAAATGGTAAAATGTATTAACGCTACACATTCTGAAATAAACATGCAACTGGAATTCAGAAAGAGATTATAGCCAGAGCGAATACACATAGATGCACAGATTTATTGTAAGTAGATTTATAATATCTCACTAATCTGGAGCAGTTTCACATTCTCCCACTAACTATAATGTTTAAGTCAATGCATACACCACATAGCCAAAGGCCCCGGAATTATTGTAAGTTTCTGGTAATTAAAAATATTTATACATGAATTATTTCAAAATAAGTTGAAGTGTGGTATAAAGACAGGTGAAATATCTGTCTGCATGCAAAATTTATGCATAAACATACACGTAAACTAATAACATTATCTAATAAGCTTACCTTATAAAAGTCACTCTCCTTACTTTTATCATTAGTGAATTCCTAATTTGGTCAAGGTTTTGGCTTCAACACTTGACCCCAAAGTAAAGTATGTCTAAAGTATTTTGTGCATTTGCGTAAAATAATTAAATAGTATTTAAAAGGGGGGACGCAATATAGTACATATCACATAACCTTAAAAAGGTTACCTTATTGTTTCTCCTGATTGCTTGAAAGGAGGAAATTAAATGTTTTCCACAAATACTGGAGACAACAAATTTTTCATATTTCATTGACAAATGATGTTAGAGAACGATGTTAAGCCCTGTAAGATTTATGTCACTTTTTACCTACGTTTGATTTTTTTTAAATATACAACTTTTTCAATAAGATTTCTACCAGTGTGATCCCACCATAAAATAAGATTTGTAAGAATATGATCCCACCATAAAAGATGCTTTGGAAATGTTGCTTGTATCTAAAATACCACAGAACAGTTGGATCTTAGTCATTCATTCCTGAGATCTAAGCTGACCTTGTATCATTTCATTAAATGTTACATTAAAAAGTTACATAGCCAAAAATCTAGAATGTATGGAAAAATTAACTGAAGGAAAACAGATGAGTTATTCACATAACCCTTTCTGCATTTCTGAGAAATGTGAAGTTGTAATGATGGAATTTACAGCTTTAGAATACTTATTCTTAGTATTCTTTACTTTAGAATACTGCATGTAATTTTAAAAGATATCCTTCTAACAGCAAAGGTGTTTTTTTTTTAAATCTAGCAGCAGTAGAGGTGCATATGTTCTATTTGTGATGTGATTCTTAATAAGATATCTTGTGTTTGCCAAGTTTCAAAAAAAGTGATAAGTTTTTTAAAAAAGACCTAAAAATGCAAGTCATTGAAATATTTAAACCCAACCTTCACTCCTGTTCTTGATCATCTCCACAGGAGAGAATGACTAAATAGAACATTTCTTCCCCATAAGCAACAGATTCAACAAAGGGACTATTGACATGGTAATTTGTATCTTCTTTTAAATATCTTTCCTCAACCCAAACACTCCACCACTGTGCAATTCCTAGAAATTCCAGCCGGGATGACCACTGGGTTAGAACCAAATACAACCAGACAGAACAAGTTTGGAAATTGCTGACAAAGTCGAACTATGTATTATGAAAGTAATTACGAAAGTAATTTGCATGGTCTTGCTTATGCAACAAGTCTTATCGCATTACTGGGAGGAAGAGGCAATGCTGTGTACTTTACAGTGACACTCGATGCCAGCCTTCCATCACAATTTCTCCCACATTGTTAAAATATGGTGTTAAGTGACACAGGGTTTGGTAACTAATACAAAAGGATCATTTTTAGCTCCACAGTGATCTCTCAATCACTATAAACAGTCTTGTATGAATTGTTTCTGATCTCTACACCAGAACCCCAAGTAACAATTAGTAAAAAGACCAGGATCAGTGTTTGATTGCTAAAGTAAAAAATGATACAAACTCTGATTCTAAGAATTTCCATCATCATAGTGGAGAATCTTGAAAAAGTAGCAGAGAAGAACATACTGAATTGTACTGATAGAAGATAAAACCTGGGTTTACACCGTATGCCAATAACCCCTTTTGAGAAGTTGTTCGGTGTTGCACCTGCTGCTTGAATGTCCTCAGAACAAAACCTCTTGTACTTGTCCTTCGATGCAGGGGCTAACTAGGGGTGGGAGCTTGGGATGACATCAATAATGGGAGAGAAGTGCTACTGCCTTTACAACTGCCTACAGTAAAACAGGCCATTAAGAGGAGACTTTTGATTAAAGGCAAGCAAGTAACGGCGAAGTGACATGTTTTAACCTGACATTTTGTTAAGAGTGAGCACGCTTTAGGAGTTCATTAAAAAGTTAAGAGGGTTCTGTGGTCCATTAAGGATAATCTGAGTACCACCGATGTTCCGTCTAGGTAAAATGTGTCACTCTGGAAGTTTCCAACTCAAAAGCCCTAAAGCCTGTTTACAGCGCAAGGCAAGATATTTCCTGTGTGTGTGTGTGTGTGTGTGTGTGTGTGTGTGTGCGTGCGTGTGTGTGTGTGTGTGTGTGTGTGTGTGTTTTAAATATCATTTTTATCCAGCAGCACATTAAGTTCTCTCGGCCGTTTTTAGAGTCTAAGTGAAATGCTTCTTCTATTTTGCTTTGGAAAGCCTGGTGAACATCTATGCCACCCACCCTGAGCTTCAACAGCTTACATTTCAGCCTTTTCAGAGAAGATAAACACAGCAGGCAAGGCAACGATAATGAAATGGGGGGGGGGGAATCTGCCTGGCATATGAAATAAGGGGCAGAAACACTCAGGCGGGGTAGGTTTATCTAGCTAGGCAGAATATGAATGCAATTTTTCAGGAACTAATAGCATTTCAAACAGGACTTCCCCACTGCTTCTTCCCAACCCAGGCCTAAATTCAGGATATTTTATCTAACTCCCAGGTGAAAGATTTCAAAAAGTGGTAAACTGCAGCTGTGTTGACATTTTACTTAAGGGGGGGCGGGCAGGCGGGGAGGACATACCAAGCAGCATCGTTCTGACACACTTTGTAGATGCCTCGTTACAAGAGGCACCAGTCACCCGATGTGAAATACTTGACTGGGCTGTAAAATGATTTTTGCTAATCTCTGGTTCCTGCTAGAGTTTGGCTTCTCCCAAGATTTTGGAAACAAACTATATTAAGCTATCAACCGCATCTCAATGAGAACTGGACCCTATCCAACTAGCTCCACTCCGCTTTACTTAACAATAGCAAATACTTTGTCCCACCCATTACATACTGTGCACATACCATTTTAATAAAGGGCCTACTTTCTCGAAGAAAATGATAAAAGAAAGAAAATCAATAGCAGAATAGGCTTCACTTTGAAACACAAACTAATTAATTACTTCTTTGGCTGAGAAATATTAGTATTTGATTTGTCTGGGGAATTCAGTTATGAGCATGTTCTTTTCTATATAAAGCTCTTTTAATATAACATGCAATAAATATTAACAACTTAATTCTGCACTAACTTAGACTGATACTGAAAACCGACTCCAGCTTAGTAGCTGCTACTCAGCGTAGATTTCTAGTTGCAGTAAGTTGCAGAGGAGTGACTGAATAATCCAGTGGTACAAATAAATCTTAGATATTCACACATTCTTTGTTCAACTAAAATTTAATGTACAAAGATACATGTGTACTCTGAATGTGACCAGAAATTAAAAATGTACACATTTAATTGTGGTTCTAAATGCTAACAATCCACTCTAAACAATATTTTTTTGCATGAAAGATTTCATAACTGGTACTTTTCTTCGTGTCACAAAGGTCTACTCAATGTGGCTTCCATGCAGGTTTCTGTGGAAATCATTACAATTGTAACTGATATTCAAAGTTGAATACTGTAGTGCTTAAAATTTCTATTGTTTTAAGAATCTTATAAGAGGAAGGAAGATGAAAATTTTGGATCTAAGTCATTTAAGGCTGGTAGTAATAATAGAAGTGATCACTTATTTTTACAAGCTTAAATATCGATTTGCACGTCCTCGACTTATGACCACAACCGACAACTGTCTTACAACCATCATAAATACAAGCCAGTTGCCAAGCATTCAAATTTTGATCACGTGACCATGGGGATGCTGTAATGGTTGTGTGAAAAAATGCTCAAAAGTCACTTTTTCCAGTGCTACTGTAAGTTTGAATGGTCACTAAATGAATTGTTGTAAGTTGAGGCTCCCTGTATATCAGTACTATACTTTCCTGATTTTCTCCAGCACACAAGAAGGCTGGCATCAGTGCCTGATTTTTTCTTAACTGCTATAATTGCAGGATTCCTTGTGATTGTTTACAAATACAGGCAAGAATATATGGGGGGGAAAAACAAAAAAAGATTTCTAATCCTGAACTGGTCTTTATTAGAACAAACTACACTAAAATCAAATGTGGGTTGTTGTTTTTCCCAAGCACAATTACAAAGGGAATAAAAATTGGCTATATGTTCTGCCTGGTGTCATTGGCAAGTGAGTAGATATGTCAATAAAACTTGTTGACAAGTCTAAGTACAATTTTATCTGCCACATGAATCCATAAGTTCACAGTTGGAGTTCGTATGGATTGTAATTTAGCAAAACAGCCATAGCTTCTGTTTAGCTATAGCCCCAGCTTTATTGATAAAATGGTGCCACAGAAGAAATGACATACATTAACAGATTGCAGCTAGCATTAGCCTATGCCACATTTTCATCGTTCTCCAATGTGATATAATACTTGATATATTGATATATACAGTTTGGAAATTAATACATTTCATGCATTTCATGTATTTCATGTACTTAAATGTCCACATCTAAATATTATTTCAGTTTGCAGTAGACAGATGGGTTGGAGAATCAGCTGAAAAAAATAGGAACTGCTTGAAATGAAACTGAAGAAATGGCTTCTTATTTACAGGAATATGGACTGAAGATAACATAATACTGAGATAATCCCTACAAGTAAAGGCAGGGATTATTAGGGCATGGAGAAATTTATATAGCCAAACAAACATGTAGGGCTCTCTCTTAATGGAGCTATACTGACCATATTTTCTAAAAAACAATTTGACCATATTTCCTAAAAAACAAATTGATGCTACCTGAGAACTCTACAGGTAGTCCTCAACGTACAACCACAATGGAGCCTAAAATTTTTGTTGTTGAGTGAGTTTTTATTTTAAAAGATATTTATTTTAACCAAATGAGAAGGAAGGACTCACTGGAGAAGAGCCTAATGCTGGGAAAGATTGAGGGCAAAAGAAGAATGGGACAACAGAGAATGAGGTGGCTGGATGGAGTTACTGAAGGAGTCGGTGTGAGCCTAAATGGACTCTGGAGGATGGTGGAGGACAGGAAGGCCTGGAGGAATGTTGGTCATGGGGTCGTGATGGGTCGGACACGACTTCGCAACTAACAACAACAACAACACCCTATTTTATGACCTTTGCTGCTTGTCATTCATCCAGTTTAATTTATTCATTTCTCCAGATAGGTTTTTTAATTATTCACAGGATCTGGACCAACTTATCTTACAATAAAAATGGAACAACTTTTGGATTTCCAGGGAAAACATAGCAAACTAAAGACATCGCTGCAAAGGATGCGATGATGACCAGAGCTAATGCCAAAGGACTGGTGAGTAGACCACTTCTTTACAACTTATCTGGATAGGATAGAACAGAAGATTGCCCATATGTGCTCTGGGCAGCTGCTCCTCACAAGGAAACTGCAGGACAACAATCTTCTTCAGGTTTGAGCATCAGCAAATGAAGGGATTAGCCATCTTGCTCACAGTCACGGTAGAGTCTTTTAACAGACATTAAGTTCCCAAGCTGTGCTTGGGAAATGGTCTAAATGGTCTTAAAGCTATTAAAGACCTTTGGAATGACAAGTCTGAAAAGTTAGTTTCAACCTTAAACAAATGAAAAATTAATTAGAAACAGCAAAAAACCTAAAGATTTTAATCTAAGAAATTTACAAATGGATTAAGGGTCCAGCTAAATTTAGAACATTGTTTTTTTGCTGTGAGGTTTTACTATTAACTGTAAAAAAGAAATAGCTTCTATGTGAACCAGAGTTATTTTATATATATTGTTCATAACACAGATAAACAACTTTGTGATTTTACATATTGGAAACTAGCAGGGAGTAAGAATTACAAATAGAAGGAAAATTACAGAGCAACTTTTGCTGTCAGTTAACGGGGATTTACAAAATGGCAATAACATTAGAAATATTAAAGGATATCTTTGAAGAATGGGGTCAGAAATTAGTAGCAGTGTCAGTAATGTCTGATTCTATGGATACATTATATCCATGTCAATGAGGGAATATCATGTGGAGTAAATTTCGTTGGACAAGGCAGAGAAAATATTAAAAGTGAAACTAAAAATGAGAGGTAAACAGATTTTATATTACTGGATATACAGAAGACACTTAAGTTTTAAAAATTAACGAGGAAACACCGGTATTTATGATTAACCAAGAGAATGACCTGGAAAAATTTTTATTATTGAATCTACAAAAAAGATTTGTTAAATCCACGAAGAAGGCTATGAGGTAAGATCAAGAAAAATTTTAAAAAATTCAAATCCTACAACAATATTTTAACTAACTACAGATTAATACTGTAAGGAGTAAAAGGAAGCAATATAAAGTTTGTTTATTTGATCAAGATTAAGATAATACATTCTGCCAATCTTTTATGGATTTATTGCCAAAACCAGGATTAAAAAAAATGATATTTTATGGATTTGATTATAGATAAGGGATGGGATTATGTGATGAAGTGATATCTGTATGTAACCTTATAAAACGAAGAATTACTAAATTGTAATGAAGGTTGAAAGTTAATTTTCTTATTCTTTTATTTTTTCTTAACTTTATTTTTCTTGCCATTTTTCTTTTCACACCTTTTAAGTTTAGTTTTTAATTTGTTTTTATTACTGTAATCAAATCCTTAATCAAAATTATATAAAAAATTAAATTGCTTTTTTAAATAGAAAAAGAAAATTTTCATTTCATATTTGAAGCCAAAGATTCTTAGCTTTATTTTCTTACAAATAGGAGATGGAAAGAAATGTTCATTGGCAAGTTGAAAAAAAATCACTGCAATGAAATACTAAATTGTATACTTTTTGCAATAATTTACTGATAATATCATACCAAGAACAGATAGCATGCAAATGATCTTTGTTGATCAAAATCCAGTTTATTTTGGTTCACAGAATAAGAAAATAGATTAAAATTGACTAAGAGGGTAATTTTATTGGATTTTGCAATTATCTATTAAATTATGGGTTCAGCCATTTATACCACATATTTTTTCATCTGTAAGAATAAAATATTGTATTTACAAAATAATCCTAGACAATTTTGCATTGCACCATCTGCCATAAATCCTTTCTATGTCACAGAATTTTATTTTCTTCATTCTTTAAATTACAGGGACAGCCCCCTTTTCTTTACTGTATGAGATCTGTAGTCCATGACTTTTCGAGGCAGTGAAAGTCATATAGCTCTTCTAATTGTAACCTCTGATTTGCAGAATCAGACATGTTCGCATGAAAACAGGTGCTGGGTTGGTACTAAAACAAGCTATGCTGCAAAAGATACCACATTCCAAATACCGTACAATGAAAAAGTAATTACATTTGGCTGTCTATGTTGCTATCTTCTAAACAATTATTAATTTTTCCTATAAACTGTAATCCTATGTAAAAGTAAGCATAATTTTCTTGAAGTAATGAGAAAGTTAATTTTGAATTTCTATTAAGGAAAAAAGGGTAAAATTTATTTGAAAATATGTTCTCACAACAGATACAACTATGTCCAAACAGTGGGAATATTACTGCACCCTTTGACAGAATGAATGAATCAGTGAATGAATTCATTCACTGATTCATTCATTCATTCATTCTTCATTCATTCATTCATTCATTCATTCTTCAT
>JANHFR010007608.1:291402-305692 GCA_032468015.1 Mimophis mahfalensis | reverse complement strand
TGGAAACAGAGATGAGCATTGCCCCCTAGAGTCAAGAACGACTAGCACCTATGTGCGAGGGGAACCTTTACCTTTATATATAAGAACTTTAATTTTAATGTATGCTGATTAGTGTACATTCAAACTGACAGTAAAGTTACTCTAAATTTAACAGAACTGTGTCAGGTCAGTTGTGGCTTTCCATCCTTACGGGTGTGTTTCTTGAGAGCCCCGATCCCTCTCGATTTCCTCAGGAGAAATCCTTCCACACAAAAGCTTCTGGGTGAGACGCATTGCTGCTCCTCCATTAGGAATTAAATGTGCTGTCCACAGCTTAGCACCTCCGAAATATGCTTCGCTCCAGATCGGCCTGTTTCCCTCAGAAAACTAATGCATGAAATATGAAGCTGGGCCGGGCTTTAGCCCCAGGAGACGCCCTGCCCACTGCCTGGCCATATTTTTTAAAGCCCTGGAATTCATCTTTGAAGAGAACAGCGTGTATTTTGGAGGCGCAGCGTGGCTCCCGTGGCATTGATGTGTCAGCCACAGAGTGGGATGCTGGAGTGTGTCCGAGGTTCGCCGTTCACGTGTTGCTTTGCAAAAGAGGGGCTCTTCCTTGGCCAGCCACCAGAAGTTTGCTGAGCCATGGAATATGGGAGTAAACGCTCGTAAAACAGTTCCTGGGAAAGATGTCAGAATATAAATTTGACTGGGTAGAATTTTACAAACAGCTTTGCAGAGTGAAGCAGTCATTCGTTAATTCTGATGTCTTCATTTTTCCTTCTATTTTTTTTTTTTGCCCCGGAACTCAGGCCAAAAAGAGGCCGTAAATCGACAGACTGGAGAAAGCTATATAGTTTTAAGAGTGGAAAGCAATCCATGAAGATCATCTAGTCAACCCCATGCTCCCACATACAATTTAGTGCAGGAATCTTTCTGTAACTCCGTAATTTCTATACAGTAGCAGTGTCCAACCTTGGCAACTTTAAGGCGTGTGGACTTCAACTCCCAGAATTCCCCAGCCAGCCACAGGCCTTAAAGTTATCAAGGTTAGACATCCCTGCTGGACAGTGTTTGGTAGCAGACAACCTCTGCGAACAACTTTATTATTTAATGCTGTTGTTGCATTTTTTCCCTTGCATTTTTACTTCAAGACCTTAAGACAACATACATAGCGCTTCCTTTGTCTGTTTTATCCCAGTAAAACAACCTTGTCAGGCAGGTTGACTATCCTAGAGTTACCCAAAAAACACTTGTATCTGTTCTCTCCAGTCCTAACACAACCTCTCATTCATTCATTCATTCTTCATTCATTCATTAATTTATTCATCCATCCATTTATATTCATTCCCCCCCCCCTCTCTGTCCATCTCAAATAAAGATTTTGGGCAGTTTATGTACTCAATAACTGCACATATTAAATATGCATACTTATGTGAGAATAAGTACCACTGAGGACAGTAGGATGTATTTCCAATTCAACATTATATTGTATTAGGGGGATATTTTATATTCCTTCTAGTAGCATCTAACCAATTCAGGCTGATCCTAGAAACTAACCATGTTCACACCAAGTCAGTACGTAAGTAGGAGATCACTAAAAATAAATAAATCCAAGGGCTGAAGGCTATAAGGGAAATTGAAAAACAAAACAAAACCTAAAGACAATGGAAAACCACTCATTTGCTGTTATGAAGAAAACTATGTGGAAGTGTTTGTAATATGGCCAGAAGTTCACCTCAGTTTGAAAGAGACTTTATATTTATTTGGAAAGAAAGTGGTTTATTTTTTTCCCCACAGAAAGGTGGCATATAGTTTGCAAAGTAAACTTCTAACATTTTAACAATTATATTTCTCATTCATGGACAGAATTATATACATAATATTAAAGAAATCACATTACTGACTGAATAGGTTGGATATCTAGTTTATTAAGAAGGACTGAATGACAACATTGCTTCCACACTGACAAGAACTCTAATGAGTGAATGAACATCCCTATAGCTCGTGTTAAGTCGCTGGAGACCATTTATAATGGCCATGCATGAAGGAAAAAACCATGCCCTTAAACTTTTTAGACTGGAGGATGAACTTTCATGCAATAGATAAAATGTTGATAAAAGTGAATCACCCATACTGTAGGTGTAACATACTATGAATAGTGGATTAATGTAGCTCTATTTTAATCTAATTCTAACAGAAACCGCAAAAGAAAACATAATACTTTGACATTCAGTGATTCCTATGCTATACATTCTCTAGAGAAGGGATGTCCAACTTTGGCTACTTTAAGGACTTGTGAACTTCAGCTCCCAGAATTTCCCAGCCAGCAAATTCTGGAAGTTAAAGTTCACAAGTCTTAAAGTTGCTGAGGTTCAACACCATTGGTATAACAGGTAAGCCTATTAAACGTTTTTTAAATCAAAAATTACAAGTATAAAGACAGAATGGAAGAGTGAAGAACTTAAATCAATATATATTTTTTCAGAAATCAGTACTACTATCTGCTGTTGTTTTTTAGCATAGGAGTTTATGGCTGTTTGAAAACAGCTGTGGATCCAATCAGGTGGATCAATCAAAACCGTTTCGCTGGTGATTTAGAATACAACTTATCTTTTCCAGTGCATGCTATTTATAACCAATTGGACAGATGAGCAGGATCTTACCTTGAACAATTAGCATTTAAAATAAATAACTGCAACCCACTGCATTGTATATAAGAAATATCAATTGTAATAATTAGCTGTGAATTATTTCAGACTTAACTGAAACTGCCTAACTGAAAACTAAATAAAAAATACCCTGGGGATTGACTTAAGTGTACACTTAAGAGTTTGTCTAGATGTTAAGATGCTGTTTCTTTTCATTTTTTTCCTTGTAACATCTAGATTAAACCTATAGAGTTGTGGAGGAATGCAAAGCAGATTTCATGTCATGTTTATCTAAAGAAATGCAGAATATCCTCTCCATGGCTTTTTTCCTATTTAGTTTACCTTCATCTTTTTTTTTCTTTCCCACAGAAATCAATGTAACTTAACAATACTTTAATTCTCAATAGAGCCCATATAAAGTCAGCAAGGAGCCTTGAGTTCCAACTGGATTATATAGGAACAAACAGACCTTTGTTGTATACCTGCAGTAGATTCAGGATTATACCTTCCATGCCTTAGACTTTTCACGTTTTCAATATGGTTTCAATTCACACAAGTGCTGTTATCCTCATAAAGTACAATGAAAATTAATCTAGGTATAACATGCTGACCCCAGTGAGGAAGGACTTTCAATCTCTTCTTCTTCCTCATCTTTAATGCTGATCTATAATTTTCAAATATTATAAAAATTCATTTGCAACGTACCTGTTAAATCATAACAGGGTCAGTAAAATCAGGTTTTACAGGAGTCACAAAACGCAGAATGCCTTCCTGAATTCCTCCACTGAATAACATATCTCTATCCTACTTATAAATGACAGTCAAATGCTGCCAGCTGCAGCAGGCATATTGATAATGCCAAGTGGTGTAGGGCATTATGGATGGGTAGAAATCTCACCACATCGCCCCATTTCTACCCTCATTATGCCAAAAACAAACCACCATTTTACATTCAGAAATATTTAGAACCAAATTTTTTATAAAACAGCATTACACCGTTCCCTTTCAATGCAAAAATTAATTAAATCCACACTAATTAAGCTTCTCAATTTAATATAAGGTTTGCTATTGCATAAAGCCAGCTGGAAGTAATTACTTTTTTTCCACGTGTAGTCTTCATTACTGATATTTTTCCCCCCTCCAGACAACTAGTTCAGATAATCTTGGCAAATGTAAGTCTTGGCTCAATTGTCCTGGGAACAAAGAGCTATGATGTGCAACATTAATAAAGTTGACAAATTTTAAAGCGTTACTAAATATAAACAACAACAATAACAAAAATCCTACCAAGTATCCTAGTCCAGCCCTGAGAACACTTCCTAGGAAAACGTAGCGAAACTCGCAGGAATAAACATGCATAAAATATGTGTTCTTAGAGTTCTCTGATCTCTGTAAGATAACATGGAATACATACCAATTTTTCCAGTTCCAGTAGAAATAATTTCCAATCAAATTTATCAATTTACCCACAAGTAACTCTACTTAGTATATTAGGTCATTCAGATTCAATGGCACATATCTTGCAGTAATACCCTACTAAACATGACAATTCTATACAAGGAAAGCAGAATAATTGTTATAATAAATTGTTATCTGATTTTTGTCATTGTATTTGTTATATTCTAGTGTCACAAAAGTAATGTTTGGGCTAAAATTCTTACTGGCCGGATAGATTAGGAACAAAATGAATGCCATTTCTGGAAAGGGCTGAAGTTGTACTGGGCTGTACTGTTTTTCCTCTAATATTCCATAAAGATTGGACCAAGCAATCTACCAATATTACATTCTGCGAAACCAAGTTACCCAATTTTACACTTCTATCTTGCCTCTCCTTACACAGGCAAAATAAATGGACTTTTTGCCAATAGCTAAACTAGGCTGCCTGTATGAAAAATGCCGGGCACAGGTAGATTTTCAGTGGTTCGCCTACTGAGTGTCATTTTATCCACAATTCAGCAGTTTTTCTCACCCTGACATCTGATTGGAAAAACTGAAACAAAACCAGGAAATCCATTACATCCACATGGCCTTATGGAATAATAAAGCATACGTGAAGATGTTTTCTTCTATAATTTGACAAGTTTCTGATCTGCCTCCCCACATTATCCTGTTTAAAATGTGAAAACTGCTCTCAGTGTATAATTGCAAATAGATTGAAATCTGATATGACAAAGTGAATACCTACAGAATAGGCTTGGTCCTTTAAAAACACTTGCATGTGTGTATGCAAAGGAATGGGTAGCTTTCATGCAGAGTTGATATTGTTCTTTACAGAGAAAGAGAACACTATTTTTCCTCATCCACTTTCTACAGACTTAAACTAGGAGTTTCATGTGATGTGTGAATGGAACATGAAGGCAATTGATTTTTATTCAAAAAAACAGCCTTTGGCCACAAGTGTTTATAATTCATTTATTGAAGAAAATCCCTGATAAATTGCTGGTGCTAAAATATTTAAAAAATAAAAGCTGTCCTCTTTTTCATTTTTTTCCCCTTTCAGGTTTTATATAAGATGAACCGTATTCAGCTGTGACAGAAGCAGCAAAAATATTCTTTTCAGTGTCATATGGGAAAACAGCATGCATACTTAAGGTGCATTGGTTTTCATTAATGTTTCAGTGTGATCTCATACAAGCTAGCACAGAGGCAAAGAACAGTAATTTCAGTGAAACTTACTATCAAGAAAGTGAATAGCATTATGCTTGGCTTACATTCATTTGGATGGCATTCTACGAAAACAAAAATTTTACTGAAATAAATTTACAGGACAATTAACATGCAGCAATTTAGGGTGCCACAGATAAATTTCCACATCATTTAAAATTAAGAGAATAAAATTAATCTGCACATGACTCTTTTTCAGAAAATCATATCATTGTGCATTAGTCCTTCTAAATGCTGTTATATTTTTAAAATTATCACACATAAATGACGTCTGAGAACATACGTGTTCCAAATGAATGAAAAGAATGTAATCCTTTGATAGCATTTTGTTCATAATGAGTAAACTATTCCAACCAAGAATGATTCGTATAGGATGACACAAAAACACATCAGAATATGTAATAGCATTTCTAGGGATATAAAGGATATCTTTTGAATATATATAGGGAAAAATCTAGGCTATTCAGAATAAGAAACAAAAAGAACACTAACATTGGACATTAAAAAAATTCTAATATACACACAGAGAAGAAGTAACAGAACACAGTATTTGACTTCCAGATTCTTTGTGAAATGGGTTTTATAGAGGTAAATGATACCATATTAAATTCATCATCTCCAGAGTGTTTCTCTTCTTAAATTAAAATCCATTTTCCCTAAAATCCATTTTTCTCCCTCTGTAAGCATACTCTTCATCTAATTAGCACAGCTGTTTTTCTTCACTATATGGGCCATATGAGGGTACACAGAATCTGATATATTGTGTGCCAATTCACATTCATAAACGTCGTATAAGCAAGGAGTAACTTACCATTCCCCAAACCACAAGTAGTAGACTATGATGGTGAAACAGAAGCTGTTTAATACGATCTACGCTACCCTGAAATAAGCTGCATTTCATAAATTGAGGCTATTCTAGAAGAGATATTTCCTTCAGATATTTCCTTTAGTTTTCAATGTACATAGATTTTTATTCTCATGGGTTAGAAAAGAATGTGACATGCCTATTTTTACAGGAAAAACAAAGAGTTTATCACCATTTTTTTTCTACTGAGGTTTCAGTAAAAACCATTCTAGCTAATAGAATCCATTCTGTATATGTCCATATTCTCAGGACTTGTAAAATGACATGAGTGAATTAAGCATTCTGGTATAATTATCTTGTGGACTGCAAATAATCAATTTTCACTGAAGTTAAAGCATGAGGGAAAAACCCTATTCCAACTATTATTTCGATCTCTCTAATTTTTTTAAATTTCCAAATGCCTTAAATTCTGAAACTCTAAGAGATGAGACGATCTTCTAGTCTGTATGAATGAAAATTAGCTTTACCATCAGCAAAATTGATGGTAAAAGAGAGGGAAATCAAGAGGCTTTAATGTTGTTTGTTTCTAACTTATGACGCCAGCTCAGTATCAGTAAACCCAGTGTTCCTTTGCAATCACTTAGCATGTCACCATGACCTGGTAAATGTGAATTTTTTCACTATCACTACAATCCCTGCAATCCAGCTTCAGTTATGCAGGATTTTGTCCCAACATCTGAAGGATGCTTTACTCAGCAACTAATTATTTAGGGTTAAAAGTCAAGGCAAGCCATCCTTTAAACAAGAGGTGCTGCTGTTATGTCTTACTGTGTCTGTTATCTAACTCTTTTATTCTGCAGGAAGTAGACGAGCTCACAAAATTAACTCTTTTAAACCTAGTAACTACAATTTACATTATACCTTCACAGTGATTTTTCTTCACAATCCAAGCTGTTCATTGTCATCAAATTAGATGCCATCTATATTCACTATTACTAGCTAAAGATAGCTTTAAAATTAGAAGAACAAAAAAATTACAGACTATGGTTAAAAGAAAATAAATACATTCGGCTGTATATAAAACACAATTGTTTTTGCTTTCAACAACTGAGAATGTATTTCCCATGCATGCATCAAGTACACAACACTGAAAAAGGAAAACGCTTGCATCTATCTATGTATCTCTATCTCTCTAGCACCTATTTCTATCTCTCTATCTCTCTATCTCTCTATCTCTCTATCTCTCTATCTCTCTATCTCTCTATCTATCTACCTACATACATACATACATACATACATACATACATACATACATACATACATACCTATGTTATATAGGATATTGGCATGCACATATATCCCTACATATATTAAGCAAATTATTTTCTAATGTATTATTTTCAAGTAAACTCCAAAAGAATTCTCTAAATTATGCCTATTCATTATATACACCCCCACATGCAAAGAACAATATAGTATTACACCTTGATGCTATATGATTACAGATCTTCATTCATAGTATCCAGGCAGTAAATGAAAATTGTGGTGACACAACTGTACATCTGTGTACATTCAATGTGAATGAATAAGTTGCATATTTTTAAAACAATTTATTGCAACCATTTCTAGAGGAATAACCTTATTTGTCTTTTGCAGAAGAGTCTTCTATCACCTTAGTATTTAAAGTATTTCTTGAGAATATGTCTTCATAAAAACAATGTAACGGACAAACATAGGTGTTGACATTATGCATAGACACAGCCATATGCAACATATTCACATACAAACATGTTTACATATAAATAGGAAGTGGAGAGATGGCATTGCATCCAAAGAGTTTTCAAATAAGAAAATGCATTATCTTCGGAATATGAATTGGTATATTATTTTGAACAACGCATGTATTTCATATTCTTCCTAATAAATGGATCTGCTTACCTCTACTCATATTACAAAGAACATCAATATAGGACAGAACACTTTCTCAAGGCCAAACAAATCATACTACTTAGATCAACTTACTAGCAGCAAATATCTAAAACCAGTATTTAATTATTCCAGAATGAACTGTACAACACCCACAAATGCAGCCACATACAGTATTTATTTCCCAACAGACTGAAAGATTTATTTTATCACTGATACCCCTCAACAAATTAACAAGCAAGACAAAATGACCCTTAACATATATGAAAAAATATGAAAATATCTCAACTGCTAATCTTTGCCATAAGATGGCCATCATTCATGTTTGCTACAAGCTTCTCTTGTTAAGATGCGACTTACAAAAAGCCTCTTGACAGTAAGTCTGTGAACCAAATAAACTGGTGTTTTTTTTTATTTACTGGGGTGAATTGCTATTTTATTTTATTTTAAATATGAAGCTTAGAGAATTTCTAATACCTTTACAGGTTAAAAGATAATATTTTACTCTAGGTTCATATAATTTGTAAGTAAATATAACAATCTTTCTGATTTTAACTTTACTTTCTCATTAAGGGGTAACCAGATATTACACTACCAAAATTACAATGAGGTGTTTTATACTCAAATTGGAATCAAATATCCCTACTGCATAGTATTTGAAAATCTAAACTTTTTCTGCGCAGAATATGTTGCGGCAAAATAAGGAAGCTTTCATAACCAACCTTTCCAATACATTCCAATTCTTCATTCTTTTCAATTAAAAGATGCATCCATATTAATATAAAGATCAGATTTTAGTTTCCTCGACTTATTTCTCATCTATCTATGAAATTATTGTTCCAGTAATAAAGTCATTGTGCTGATGAGACAATTGAATCCACAATAGGAAAATTGTCACTTATAATAACACTGGTGAGAAGCCAAATAAAGCAGGAGTGTTCAAAATGTCAGATATTTGTGCTTTAATAAGATACTGTAACACAATGAAATTATGTCGCTAATTTTGTTGCAGCAGTAGATGCATTTAAAATTACTGTATAATGGCTCACAGATGAACACACAAACCCAGTATTACTCTTTTAACTGGCTGAAAAGATATCTTCAAGAGTTCATCTTTTTTGGATTTGAAACAGGAGAGTAAAAAACTACTTTTACTCACCTCTGGCTTTTTTTTAAATTTATCATTATGCATTACTGCTGCTTTTATATTATAGTCAAGTTCATTTAAAGTATTTTAGCACAGCCCTTAAGACAAGCTGGAAGAAGGAAAAATTTTTTGATAAAGGTAAAAAACTTCAGTCAGGGAAAAAAAGAAAGGAAAAAGTATTTTGTTATTCAACCAATCAATAGGCATTCTTTTTTTTTTTTTTACTTTGAAACAGAATTTGGATGTGTATGTTTCCATGTGTACATATACAAACGGCTTGGATTTAAATCTGGTCTCTGACCAAATCAGTAAAGACCAGAAGTTAAAGGTTTCTGGACACTGTCCACCTATCACTGATCAAAGTGACCTAAAGAAGAGTCTTTGAAAAAAGAAGTTAAAATATATGTTCCTTGAAGTTATCTGCATTTGTTTTTGTACACAAAACATTCCTTTCAAAGGATCTGGAGACCAGTTGGGTTTATTTTATTTTATTTTTTTAAGGTACAAAAGTAGAACTGGTATAAGGTTAAATGTCAATTTTTAAAACTTTTGAAACAAGATAACTGTGAGTCTCTAAACCTAAATGTCTAATATATCCCGTGATCAACTCTGATAGCAAGAATGGTTTACCTCTATATATTCTTCTAAGATGTATAGCAAGTAAATGAAGATACTTGACAGAAGCACATATAAACTTGCTTATATTATGCAATTATTTCTTTCTAGCATGTATTCTGAAAAAAATATCTTAATATAAACTAAGGATTTCTACTGCTGTCCAAGTACCTGTTGGTTTTCTAGCACAGTGCCACATATTTACTTCAAATTACCTTAATTTTTTTAAAAAATCTCCTTCCAGGTAGGAATAAAACTTATTTTGTGTATTTCATATAAAATATATTTTATTAAACTATTCAAAAGTTTCATTTGCAGTACACGTATCTATTTTACCAACAGTTTTTTCTAAGCTATCAATCATGGTCATACTAAATCAATCATAGGGAAAAGGGGGATGAATATGACCCACAGATGTAGTATATTACAAGCAATAGAAAAGTTTATGGTTGAGGCTTTCAGAAATATGTTCAGATGCATAGCAGTTATAATTGATCAGTTAGATACACTGGATACACAGAAATAGTATCTTGGAGAACAATTAGAAATTTAAACACACCTTAACCCATGAAGTGGAATCAATTAACTCTTTAAAAAAGAGCAGGGATTTTAAAAAAAAGAAAGAAAATGAAGATTCTTATACGCATTCAAGCAGACAGCAGCATTCTAACCAACACTGGCACAAAAGCAAAACTTACACTTAAAAAAAAAATCCATATTCAGCATTAGCACTCTTACAATGCTACTGTATCTGCAAGTGTATTTCAGTGGAATGATCAAGACTGAATAGCATCTGCCATGCATTTAGTTATATACTATACATACTATTATTTCTTTTCCAACACAGTCTCAGGAAAATAAACATGACCATATGTGTCCAGTAATGAGGGAGAAAGGAGAAACAAATCTTTATGCCCAACAAAACTAACAACCCCCCCAAGAAAAATTAACATCTGAATAGTGGGTGAACTCGCATTTTTTTATCAATTATATTTGTCTGCTTATTTGCCTAGAGTTGTCTCCCTTTTACTTGTTGAACTCTGTAGCCTGACATCTACTACTTTCTATTATTCCAAAAACTATGAATGACTTTTCCTACAAAAGTCAAACACTCAATGGAAAGTCTAACAAGAAGTGTGTGGTTCAACAGTAATTTACCAATATGGCTTTAGCTGGGTTAACTCTTGTGTTGCCAAAACTAGAGGAAAAAAATTACTCCAGCTATGTAAGTTCTAATAATATGAGGATATTAAAAAAGAATAACAGTTAAAGTTAGGATGGATATATTACTAGAAAATGAATGTAAAACTAAGAGAGATGCAATAAACTAATATACAATGTACTGCACTGGTGTGTAGCATGAAATGTGAGAATTGTTCTTTTCATTTAGTCTCTGTAACATATACTTGCCTTTTTAGCTTAGGTTGATTATATTTCTGTACAGGAAGCTGGTATCACTTGTAATCAGGGTCCCTCTACAGGATAAATCTAAATATACTTTATTTGAACACAGCCATCCTATGGAAAGTCCATGTGATGTTTAAACTCTGTCTGTACACAACTATTCTACGTTATAAACTATATTGGTCCTAGAGGTGTTTTCTTTGTCTTGACTTTCCAAAAGATACCAGAATTTGCTTTTTCTTTTCACTAAAAGAACAAATTAGGTCCCTTTTGCTGCAAGGGTGGTAAAGTGAGAGACGTATTCATATCAATGGAATTCATTCATTAAAAAAAAACCTCTCTGAATAATAAAAACATAAACTTGCAACTTTTGATTGCTTTTGCTTCTTGATTAAGGAGATGTGAAACAACTTTTCAAAAGAAGCAATTTAAAAAGAAGAAGAAAAAACCCCAAGAGGGAACAATTAGCATATGCTTTATTTATTTTAAGTCTTTTTTAGAATTCCTATCTGTTCTTTAGGTGAATTTACACCCTCTCCCTCCCTCCTGCCGACCTTTCAAACTCTGTGCGTGATTATTTCATGCAGTATGTATTTTACACAGAAGAAGCAAAGAATTGCCAAAGAGAAGCCACAGCGTTCTGGGCCCCTGTATCATTAAGAGTTTGGTACCAATACACCTACTAGCTCTGTGATTAATTATCCGTTACTACCGGCCTTGCAAGAGCATTTTAACTTTCCCCGTCCGTACCAGTCTCTCTTAAATGCAGCTCCAGGTTAAAGAACTGCTCGGGGGATAACACACCAGGATACAACTCCAGAGAAACTGTCTAAGGAAAGAGAGAGACAGCGAGAGAACAAGCAGCAGCTGGAACTGTTTCATCCAAGGACCCTCAGCTCGGTGCAAGCAGGAATTCCAACACAACTGCTTTGTCTCTTTAGGATCCGGACACACTGTTTTTTGCCACCTGTACTCAATTAGACTGTTTGGCCTCCCCAACTTTAGAATTAGTTTTCATAAAGGGACTCACATATTCCGGGGGTGAAGAGGAAGGAAGGACTTTTGGCTCTAATAGTAGGGACTTTTAAAAAAAAAAAAAAGTTTAAAAAGAAAAGAAAAATGAGGAGGTTGGGATAAAGAAAAGAAGACAAAGGCAATAAATCAGGATAAATAATCTCACTAGAAAACTTTGAGAATGAAGCTTGATTAAAAAAGAAAAGAAAAGAAAGCAGTATTAGGCTTCCTTATTTGCTTCTTTCTATTTTTAATTTTATTTTTAGGAATCCTTGGGGGATGCACCGAAGTCAACCCAGACATAACCGAAGAGTAAGTTATGACAATACAGAAACTGTGCAGCAGCAGGACTGAAATGAAAGATAGAAGATAAAAATGCAAATGGATAAAAAGGATGAAATGCAAATTTTTTAAGAGTGACAAAAGTATGCACAAGCCAGCGACAACAGCAGCAGCAGCAGCAACAACAAAAGTAACCCTTCCCCATGTGACAGTCAAAAAGGAAAAAGTCTCTCCTACCTGCTGGGACATTCTGAACAAGAGGTTAGTGTCAGCGTTCTGCCATGTCCCCATGAAACCCGATTCGGAGGTGGTTGCCGTCCTTGTTGTTCCGAACTGCATGGAGTTGTCACCGCAGGAGTCTCTTAAAGTCAAGCCTCTTGCCCTCTTTCGTTCCGTTTGTCTCTGAATGTCTCTGTCTCTCACATCCACTTCTGCCTCTTCTGACTGAAAAGTGAAGGTGGGTTTTTTTGAGTCTCTTGGCAGCCAGTAGCAGGAGTGTGGTGTTGTTAAGCTAGCTGAGTTGTGCATTTCATTTGGGGGAGAGGGGCTTTGGGGAGGGGGCAAGAGCTTCTTTCGCACCTTCTGCACAGTTACCCCTATCATTTATGCATACCCTGTGACTCCCAGAGCTCGCCCTGGCTTGGTTTTACAGCTGCCTGTCAGGTGTGCCTGATGCACTGAGGAGAGACCCAACCATCAGCTTCATACTCTCAGCCACTGGATGTCATTGGATAGCAGAGCAGAAGAGACTCAACTGCACCGTTCCACTGTCAGGCTCCAAATGACATCTTGCATTAGCCCACTTCGGTCTTAACAAACGCAGGCACCTTCTTCTCTTAAGTCGCCTGCTGATCGGAGGAAACTCCGGAGAACAAGCCCTGGCCCTTTCCCTGCTTTCTTTTAACAATCCTGTCAAGAACAGCGTGTAATTGCTGACACTTCCCTGTTAAATGCAGACTGTAAACCTCCTAACAGAGCGGAGGGAAGAGGGCAAATCAACTCCTCACGCGCCTACAGACAATAAGCATGCAGAATGCCGCACAAAGTTGATGTGACTTTAATGTAAATACACACATGCACAGGCACACACCTATTAAAGACCGGTACGGATGTCACAGCTACTTTGCAATCATCCCAGCCCAAATTTCTCAACAACAACAACAACAACAACAACAACAACAACAACAACAACAACAACAAAAAGCTCTTACAAAAAAAAAAGAAGAAGAAGAGGGGGCTGGAAATAAGACAGTCTTCAAATTCCTTTAAATATAAAACTAGAACAATTACATAGATGTTTCATCTTTCACCGCTTTCTTCTCTCCCGCTCCTGTGTTAACTGCCTAAATGCCTTCAGGAGCTGAAGTCAGAGGAAAAGAAGCGTCTCTCTCCTTTTCTATAAAGATTAAACGTCTCTTTCTTTCTTTTGTCCTATTTAAACTTTAGAGATGAAGACTGTATAACAGCCTTTAACAACCTAAAGGAAAGGGGAAAGAAGACAGGAAGAGCAAAACAGTTCCATCCCAGGGGGGGAAAAGACATATTTCTATTAAGATAAACTAGTGTTTATGAGAGATCACAAGAAGTCAAAAAGCCACTGGTATCAACAACTTTTTTTAAAATCATCTGTATTTAGAACAATACACAGTATTTTCCCATGGCTGATATGCAGTTTTCCATCCTATGAGGAAAAGCTGGAAGGAGGGGCATGGAGGAGCGAGAGGGAGGGAGGGAGGGGGGAGAGAAGGGGGGGAAGAGACGGAGAGAAAGAACACCTACATGGCGGGCACAAATACTGCAACT
>JANHFR010007608.1:273827-285477 GCA_032468015.1 Mimophis mahfalensis | reverse complement strand
TGCATTTCATTTTTCTGCAGGGAGTGCCTTTCCCCAGGAGCTCAAATGGAGCAGAAAGCACAGCGATCATTTGTTAGGCCTTTAATAATTGTCAAAGGATTGCTGGTAGGGCTAGGCACCATGACACATAGCTCACTTTATTCTTTCAAGAATAAAATCCTGATTTAATTATAAGATAAATCAGGATTAACCTGGACTCATCAAATTATATTTCTGTTGGATTATAAAGCTCACAACCAGTCTTAAACTGCCTTTCTGCCTTTTCCTAACTACCTCCAGTCACAAATTCCATTAACAGCCATATGTACATGACTTTATGCAATAAAGAAAAAAGATGGGGCTATTACAGAGCAGGGATGTATTGAAACTACACAAAGCTGGCATGATGACAGTAGTTCCAAGGTGGCATTTTAATAGAGCAAACAGCATTTTCTTTCCCCAAGAATGTAAGTCAAGGAATAGCTGTGCAACATCTGTTAGACTATGAAATGTTAACAGATGTCTTAAGTGAAAAAAGCACAATCCATACAGGAAACCTTACGCCAAACAGATACTGCTAACTTTCCACAAATTACAAGGGGAAAAAAATTGGCATCTTGCTTCTTTTCTGTAAAATTTATAAAGCATTTCTTCCGCTTGGGTTTTCCTAAGTAGGAAGAGACTGACTCATAGCTAAAAATCCATTTAAAACATATCAATTTCTAATAATGACATGTATTTTTTAAGCTTATGTTAATATACTCATGATTTTTAAATATTTATGTGCAACTTTTTTATATAGATAAGGGGAATTTTAAGTGGACAGACTCAAAGCAAAAGAACTTATAGGGACTATGTATTTTTAAGTTGCTTGCTGTAATATTTATTTGGAAAACAACCACACCACTAATATGCCATTGCTACCATGAGCAAAAGAATTTCTGAGGTGTTCACATATAATATTTAATTTAACATTTAACTTGAATATTATTATCCATTGAAATATTAAATGCAACCTTTTTAACAAGAACAATGCTATAGCAAGGATGGTCCTGGTGTCCCTAAATGTACTTTTATTCAAAGTCTACTGTAAATTACATTGTGTATGTTTACACCTAACATTCAACATGGTTAGTTCTGAATAAGAAGACAAAATATAAACATGTAAACAAAGCACAAGAGTAACAAAGAGATAAGGAATATCTCACCTATAATAAATACAAAGGAATTCAGGGTGAGATACAAAAATCTCTATCTTTTTTGTATGCAGAGTGGTGTAATAATTAAGGTGCTAATCTAGAAGCCAGGAGACTGTGAGTTCTAGTCCAGTGATGGCGAACCTTTTTGGCACCAAACCGGAACGTGCATGTATGTACATGTGCCAGAGTGCCGGAAGACCGAAGACCAGCTGGCAAGTGTGCACATGCCTGTTTGGGGGCCATTTTTCAGGCCATTTGTAGGCCAGTTTTGGCTGTTTTTAGGTCATTTTTCAGGCCACTTTTGGCCTGAATACGGCCTGAAAAATGGCCTGGGTTTTTGGCCATTTTTCAGACTTTTTCAGGCCATTTTTCGGCCCAAAAAACAGCCTGAAAAAGGCCCGAAATCAGCCCGAAAAACAGCCTGTTTTCCAGTGCCCCGGCACCTGCAAAAACCAGCTGGCTGGGGCTCATGCGGATGCCAGAAACTAGAAGAGCAGCAGGCAGTGGCACGCATGCCCTCTGAGAGGGCTCTGCCCCATAGGTTCGCCATCACGGTTCTAGTGCCTCCTTAGCCATGAAAGCCAGATGGGTAACTTTGGGCCAGTCAGCCTCTCTCAGCTCAACTCACCTGGGGAAAACAGGAGGAGGAAGGAGTATTATGGATGCTTAGTTTATAATTTATAAAAATAATAAAAGTGGGTATTAGTTTTTAATAATAATAATAATAATAATAATAATAATAATAATAATAATAATAATAATTTAATTTATATACCGCCCTTCTCCTGCAGGACCCAGGGCGGTTTACAGGGCCATTAAAAGACATATAGTACAAAAATTAAGATATAATTAAACTAAGGATTTAAGCCCAACGAACAAGATTAAAATATTAAAAATCCATAACCCAATACCTCATCCCAATTTAAAATTTCTCTTCATGGGGACAGACCAGCTTGCTGGAAAAGATGCATTTTTAGGATGCGGGGGAAGTATTTCTCTGAAAATGTATTAATATATGCATATGTAACTCTATTTATTGGCTGGTTTCTCCACTGAGTCTCCTCACAACTCTACATTCTTCAAATGATTATTCATAGTAATCCAGACATGTGAAGGTTACCAAGAGAAAACTAGCTAGCAATGAAGGGTAGAGGCAGAATTGAATCCAACCTGGCTTGCCACTTTTTCTTAGCTTGTTAGTTATGGTCTGTTGATGCTTGTATTCAAGTCTTTTTATATTTTCAGTGATTTGGACTACTGAAATAAACGTTTGTAGGTGTTAGTGGTTTTTTTATTCAAAAAAGCTCATCTGATTCTCCTGTATACAGTAAGAATGATCAAAATTAGCAGTGTGGATCAAACTGGGTGTATTTTTTTAAACCACTTGAGGGTTGTTGTTGGGTTTTTTTTGGTAGTAGCAGGAAGTGGAAAATTCATATTTGGACCTTCTACCTATTCAGGAAGGGACACGGTGGCTCAGTGGCTAAGACACTGAGCTTGTCGATCAGAAAGGTCAGCAGTTCAGCGGTTTGAATGCTGAGCACTGCGTAATGGAGTGAGCTCCCATTACTTGTCCCAGCTTCTGCCAACCTAGCAGTTCAAAAGCATGTAAAAATGCAAGTAGAAAAATAGGGACCACCTTTGATAGGAAGGTAACAGCATTCCATGTGCCTTCAGCATTTAGTCATGCCAGCCACATGACCATGGAGATGTCTTCAGACAGCGCTGGTTCTTCAACTTTGAAACAGAGATGGGCACTGCCACCTAGAGTCAGAAACGACTAGCACGTATGTGAAAGGGGAACCTTTACCTTTACTTTTACATATTCAGGTAAATGAAATCTAGCAATTGAAATCTCAGCAGAAGTCTGCTTAATCTCGCTACCAAGATTGACGATTCCACTAGCAAACTAAGAAATATTGAGATAGGTTTGTAAATTTAAGAAAGCAATGTTTAATCCACCACCTTCATTGCTATTTTGGTTCTGACCAAGCTACAAAGATGTGGGAAACTTCTATTTAAATGCAGACAGAGGGAGACTCAATCAGTTGATCTGGACCGGCTACAGGACTTGACTTCCATTATGTCAATTAAGTGTGACATTGTGCTAAACTCTATATTTCAATAAAAATGGTGTTTTGATCTTAAATCATAATTTGGGACTATAGTATGGTAAATCCAGCCAAGTGAAGATAACACTAATAGGGATCTTGTGTGTGTGTGTGTGTGACAATAATCATGGAATAATGTCCTGGTTTCATCAGAAGAAAAATCAAAGCAGGCTTCATTGACATACTAAGTATGCTTTTTAATACCGGTAGTCCTTGACTACCTGTACCACACGCACCTTACACACGACTTACAACAAAGCGCACCAGTTAGGTTGCTAAGCAAGAAAATTGTTAAGTGAGTGTTGCCCCATTTTACAATATTCTTTGCCATGGTTTTACTGCAAATCACTGCAGCTGTTAAGTGAATCATGTGGTTGTTAAGCCAATCTGGCTTCCTTCATTGACTTTGCTTGTTGGAGCCAGCTGGAAAGTTTACAAATGATGATTACATGACCCTGGGACAGTGCAACCATCATAAACACATGCCGGTTGCCAAGTGCCCATATTCTGATCACATGACCATGGGGACGCTACAACATTGTAAGTGTGAAGAATGGCTATAAGTCACTTTTTTCAGTGCCACTGCAACTTTGAATGATCACTAAAACGATGGTTGTAAGTCAAGGAAAAAATTCCACATTGATCATTGAGCCATGGTGGCTCAGTGGCAAGAATGCAGTACTGCAGGTTACTTCTGCCAGCTGCCTGCAGTTCAATTCTCAATGGCTCAAGGTTGACTCAGCCTTCTATCCTTCCAAGGTTGATAAAATGCCCAAGATTGTTGGAAGGGGGGATATGCCAACTCTGTAAACCGCTTAGAGTATATAAGTCTAAGTGCTATTGCTATTCGTCATTCTGAAACTTCTAGGCTCGAGTACAGTAAAGTTTTTTTTTTAATGTAGGGTTGGCTTTAAATATGACATGGAAATTTCCCTATCCCAAAATACGATTCCCTAACTATTTCTGTTCATGTTAGAAGAGCACAGTTGTCTGCTTGAATGTTCCTAGGCAAATTCAACTGAATGATGACACCAAACCCAGGCAAATGCTGTGTCTAATATTGTTATTAGATGAAATCAGTACATTAGGGCTTGCTTTGTATTTCTTTCCTTACTATAGGTAGAACAGAATTCATTTCATATTATGAGTATTCCAAGATGGGATTTCTAATCTGCTCAAGGAGTAGACTGTTTCCTAACAATCAGTTGATGCCATCACTGCAGCCTTGATCCTATCTACTTGCTAATATAGGTATGAGGGTTTTTTGTTTTTGTTTTTTGCAAATGGTAAACTTTGATTTGTGGTGACAAATATTACTGCAGTAATGACTGTATTTTACTCTGCTGGTTTGCCTAGGGCAGTCTTTGGCCACAACCCTAAAGCTGCTTTACCATGCTTCTCCTCCATCTCAGAACTGGCAGGAAATCAGCTGCTGTAAATCTTGTGTGCCTACAGGCATTCCCTTACAAATGGGACTGTGTTGTGTTGCGCTGTTGCTTCAAGATTCAAGATTCCAAGGTCTGCAACTGATAGTAAATTAGTTTAAATTTAGTCTTCCCCGGCATTATTCACCAGATAAAATGCCTTTTCTACCTGGTATGCACACCTCCACAAATACTCTATAATCTGGTTTTTTCTTTCTTTCTCACCTTATCTTCAATTGATTATACACACACACACACACACACACACACACACACCTTGAAACTGATCACCATGCAACTGTTCTACCTATCAACCTGACCACTAAGGGGCAGCAAAGAGTTAATTTTTTTAATCTCTTGGCTACAATCTAGTGGCCGTCTGTATTTGTGCCACTCCTGAAGAAGCTGTTGAGCCAATTCAAGAGGATTTCAACCACCAAAAAAGTTAAAACCAAATTCTAAACCTACAATTCTCCATGCACTTCCAAAGAACTCCTGTTAAATGGAATGGGAGTCATTTCGGAATAGATACGCACAGGATTATGCTGCAATTTATTATCTAATGATATAAAACAAATTGAACTGCATGTGTCACATCTGCCCCTTTTCTCTCCAGAAGACACAGGTTCACTACCATCACAAGACAAATAGTAGCAGCTGCTGTCACATCAAAAGTCCTATGACTACATGATGAAAAAAAAAAATCAATCTGCACAGCCCTGCCATTTGTTAAAATACGTCTTGTATATGAGGAATTCCCACCGGTGCCAAGAATTATTTCATTAATGGATAGCTATCTTAGGAAATGCAGATAGAAAACAATTGGGCCAAATATACTTTTCCTTCCAAGATACCAGCTGTTGCTTATAAAACAGAATACTGATGGGCATGGGAAATTGCAACTGATTATTTTTCTAATAGAAAACAGTCTAGCCATGCAGTTCTTCTGTACATATCAAGGGACAGGTAATTTCATCTATAAAAAACAACAACAGCAGGAAAAATGGGGCCCTACTTGTGATCTAGTTTTATGACTTCCGAAAGGACCTTCATACATACTGTGGGACTTCAAGCAACATTAGCACTGGAAGCTTAGTAAGATTGATCTTGGAGTTCATGGTCTCTTATTGTCAACAGTACATTATAAAACCAATACTAAATACTTTATAAACAGGTCTCCCTACAGTGTATTAGAAGAGCAGTGCATATTTCATACTCTATAGTTTATAGTAGCCACACATCCATCAGACAATTAAATAATTTATCAGGGGCTTAAAAGTGCAATACAAGTCAATAAACTTTTGAGTACTTACAAGCTGCTAGCTATATCCAATTTACCAGACTTTTTAATTACTTGAATGTTCACAATGGAAACTGCTATTTTGTCATTATATATAATCAGGCAGGTGAATGAAAACATGAGAAAATAGTTCATTACAGAATTTCACATTTCAAATTAATTTTATCTCTGCTCATTTAAATGTGTTGATTTACATACAAAATTAGCACATACAAACTCATCTATTTTGGATGCTTCTGAGTTTTACATTTTTCAGTGGAATTGATGTTGTTGTTGTTAGTTCCAATGAGCTGGTCTTGACTAATCTAAGATTTTTAAACTGGATTTTAAATGTATATTTATAAATTTTAAATTGTTAATTAATCCCCATTTTACTATTTATTGGATTTAAATTTGTTTAATATTTTTTTTTAAAATTTTATATTGAGTGTCTTTTAAGGTTGTGATCCGTCCTAAGTCCCCAGGGCAGCATATAAATCCAATAAAAATAAATAAATAAATAAAAATATGAGCATCTATGTACTTTTTCACTCTCCTTCAGAAATTCTTCAAATATTCTTTTCAACTGTCTGGTATATAGTTGCCATCTATTTTCCTTGGTAAGTAGAGTCTGTCAACATCACTACATGGATGAAGGCCATAATTCTTTTTTGGGGTTTTAATGGTCTTGCTATTCACGGCTTTTGGTTCTGTTTGAGTCCACTTTACTATTTCAGCTGTGTATCTAATACCTGGATGTTGATTGCCTTGATGGCATTTCCTTCGCTGAGTTTGGACTTCAAGATCTTGTTCATTCTCATTACTATGTATTTACTACTAACTTTCTTGACTTCGGGCTTTCTTGATGCACAGATATCTGTAGTAATCTTCTTCATTCGGGCTGTTGATGCTATTTCCATAGGGCATTTTGATAGTTTTCAGTATTTTTTTCCTATTCGTGATAAGGATGGAAAATTTGTCCAGGCCAAACTTCACTGCAGTATCTTGGCTGTGTGTATGTTTGTTGTGTATGTCTGTAGACAGTGTTGAGCAGTGACTCCATTTCAGATGGTGTTTTTCTTTACAGCTTCAACTTGTCCCGATAAAGGAGGTGAGATATTCTGGCAGAGGTTTTTTGATGTTTAATAGCCCTGACCTGACTTGTTCGGTATTGTTGACAGAGGAATCAATGCAATGACAAACAGTAACAGTGACAGTGAGTCTCCTTGAAAGATTATTCTCTTGGCATTAACCTATCCCAATCTATCACTATTGACCAGGATCCGTGTCTTCCATTGTGCTTTTGATCTTTGCATAAAACCTCTGATATTTTTGGCATTTAATTATCCAATCGTGAGGCAAGGGTTCAAATATCTTTGTGTAATCAATCAAAGCTACATTCTAGTTGGTCTTTCTTCTTCAACTTTCCAAAATCATCTTGTCAATTAGGGGCTGACACATTTTTTTCTGTTATAACTCTTTTAATCATTTGTTCAATCTGAACATTAATAAAGGTTCATAACAGAGTATTTTTAAGTTGGATCTAATTGGGGTGAAAAATACTTGTACCTCTTATGATATTTTTAATGAATATTTCACAAAGAGTGACAGTACCAAGAGGTGGTATATGATGTATATAAATAAGAATGAAAGATGTGGAAATTAGGCTCAACAAAATTTTGCCTGACTGTACAATTACTGTCCTTATATATTTCAAATTTGTTTTAAAATTTCTCAAGCTTTTCTTAGAAAACAAATAAATGAAAAATACAATGAAACTGGGAATATACTGAATACACTAGGCCAGGGGTCTGCAACACCAGGGCTGTGGCCCACTACCAGAACTTGAGCTCGTCGGAACCAGGCCACAGAAGTGAAGGGTGGGGAAGAATGTGCACGTGCCTATCCCCACTTGTGTGAGCAGTAAGTGTGTGCATGTGTGGTCCATTTGCGCAAGGGCGGGTCGGGTACCCACCACTCACACAAATAGAGCTGCGAATGCTTGCCCACTACTCATGCTGAATCATCCCCTCTCCCACCCCCTGCCGGCCTGCAAAGGTGGAAAGGTTGAAGAACTCTGTACTACGCATCATACCAATACAGCAGGGGTGTCAAACTCAAGACCCATGGGCTGGATCGGGCCCATGGGGTGCTTATATCTGCCCCATGGTGCTGACCTGGAAACAGTGAAGAACCAGCTGTGGTTCCTCTGCCAGTGAAAACGGAACTCGGGAGGTCTCCCAAGCTCTGTTTTTGGCCAGGATGGCCTCCTGCAGCCCTCTGCCAGTGAAAACGGAGCTCTCCCCCCACAAGCTGTTTTTGCTGGCAGATGGTTGCAGGAGACCATCCAGGCCAAAAATGGGGCCATTTCCACTCTGTTTCCACCACACCACACAATATCCCAAGGTCAAACACAACCCTGATGCAGCCCTCAATAAAACTGAGTTTGACGCTCCTGCAATACCGAATCATTTTCTGTTGTCTCAGATCATTACAGCTGAATCATAGCTTCTCTGTAAAGACATAACAGATGAATGAGTGGAGAAAGGATTAACTGCAAGGTCCTAGATGGATGAAGTTAGAATCAGTTTAGAAAGTAAGGTAGACTCTGCTTTACCATTAGGCAAAGTCAATAAGTTACCATAGCCAGTAGAGCCTACAGTATGATGCATCAACAAATGCAGTGTATAGAAGGTTGCGTCCTTTTAAGCCCTTTTGTCTAATATACCATATGTGCTAGAGAAGCCCCCATATCACCAGTATTGAAGTGTGATTTCAATCAACTTCTATATAGGGAATGGGGAAAAGCATAATCTAAACCTTTTATTTCAGACTATTTCAGTAGATTCCGGTACCTAAAAAATGGAAGCTGGCAGCTGACAAATGGTCAGGAATAGTTAGTTGCTTGGAATGCACTTAGTTGCATCAGTATGGCAGCTGACAGAGTTGGTTAGAAAACAGGAAGAGTAGTGTGCATGATTATTTAACAGATTATAGATCATATTTATGATATTACAATTTGTCACAGATGTTATCCATGCGTATTTTAATAACTGCGCTATGTTAGTAAATTCTAAGAAGAGTGTACATCTTCGTGGTTCATAGATGGATATGAAGTACAGAAACAACTTTATAAAAAAGATGGTTTCTGTGCATACAATACAAGCAATTTAATAATAAATTTATTTGAGAACTACTAAAGGGTATCCAGACATAATAATATAATCTGATCCAGTTACCCCATGATTTCTAGGCCATGTAGGAGATCCTTACATATCTAGAGTGTATCACATGGAGTTCTCCGTTTATGGAAATAACAACTAAAATATCTTTCTTGCTGTAGCTGTATAGGTAGTCCTGCCCATTCCATTCATAACCCGAGGATTCGTGGGAATGAATCTTGTACCTTGAATGGGATCCCTCCCTCCTTTCACCCATGCATTAAGAGACAAGTTGAATATTCCATAACAGGCATAAACAAGAATTAACCTGGGCTGACACAAACCAAAAACACCCCCCTTTTTTTATTTGGAATTGGTAACCATTGCCACTTAAGATATAGTTTAAGTACTAACATATAGGATTGTGAGTACAATGGTTTCATGTCCTAGCTACATTAATGTGAGTAGCAAACATATGGAGCCCACAATAGACCAAGCCTCTAACACTTCTTCATGGGCTATTCTAAAGTGCAACTGTTGCCTGAGCCTACAGCTAAACCACAGAAACTTTAAGATTCTGAGAATGGAAATATAAAGTTACCTGCACCACACACACATAACACCCACGTATGTCTGTGTGAAACAGAATTAAAGAGAGAGATTATTTCTTTCAGAATTTTTTTCCAGCTCCCTAAACAAGCATGCTTAGAGCAAAAGGATTTCGACTGTTGTATATAATACATTCATTTTGCTACCCAAGATATAAGAGGCTATATTTAGTCAATGCCATCCCTATTTTTTTATTTTCAGGGCAGGCTTGAAATTCTAAATTACCAGCACTGAAGGACCTGGGAACATTTGTGGACCTTTTAAAAAACTACTTATGAAATGCCAAAGTTCTTACTGTTCACAAAGTTGCATCTCCACCAAAACAGTTGATCAAAAGACCTGCTAAGTTTGCTCCAATATGGCCCACCTGAAAATCATCACAGATCCACTATTAGATCTATTGCAATTTACCTATCGAGCTAATAGATGGACAGATGATGCCGTTAAATATGACTCTACATGACATACTACAACATCTCGAATCTCCAAAGACCTATGCAAGGGTCCTCTTTGATGACTTCAGCTCAGCATTCAATATCTTCATTCCAGATATTCTTCTAACTAAACTAAATCAGCTGGCTGTACCTGACCACACTTGTAAAATGGATCATAAGCTTCCTAATGGACAGGAAGCAACAGGTGAAGCTAGGCAAAATCACTTCCAATACCTGTACAATTAGCACAGGACCCCCCAGGATGTGTGCTCTCTCCACTTCTCTTCTCTCTATACACCAATGACTGCATTTCAAATGATTCCTCTGTTAAAGTACTGAAGTCTGCAGATGACACAACAGTGATTGGTCTCATTCGAGGCAACGATGAATCTGCATACAGACGGGAGGTTGAACAACTAGCCTTGTGGTGCAACCAGAACAATCTTGAACTAAGTGCACTCAAAAGCATAGTGATGGTGGTAGATTTTAGGAGAAACCCTCCTACACAACCACCTCTTACACTCAGGGGTGGGTTTCTACCGGTTCGACCAGGTTCAGGTGAACCGTTTAGTTGGTTGGGGGATTTGGGGAGGGCTCCCACCCACTGCTGGCTATGGCTAACTTTGCTCTGTTTGCAGCACAGCTGAAGAATCAAACTTCTAAAGAAACAAACTTCCTGCAGAAGCTCCTTGGCAGAAAAGCAGCTGAGTTGCGCTGCCATGCCGATCAGCTGTGCTGCAAAGAGAGCGAATAAAGGTAGCTATAGCCCATGGGCAGGTGGGAGGGCCCAAATTTTTTTTTTTACATAAAACTGACCAAACCGGTTGTTAGACCAGTTGAAACCCATCCCTGCTTACAATACTAGACAACACAGCATCAACAGCAGAGACCTTCAAGTTTCTAGGTTTAAAATTCTTACTGTTCACAAAGTTGCATCTCCACAAAAATAGTTTATCAAAAGACCTGCTAGTTTTGCTTCAAGATTTTTGTGGTTTTTTTTTTCACTCTGCCCATTCTACAGCAATTGTGTTATACTGAAGCCTCCAAAACTGTGGCTTTATTTTGTGAAGCTAGTTAATTGTTCTAAAATATTTCCAACAAAATGAAAATGGTATAATTTACTATTATTTAAGCAGTATCAATAAATGTTAATATTAAGCTTTTTTAACATATACTTAATGCACCTCCCTGTATTTTAAAAAGTAAAAATATCTACAGTGGTCCCTCAACGTACGAACACCCCGACACATGAAGATTTCGATATGCGAACGGGGAAACCGTCAGCACTTTTAGCCGCAGTTTCCCCGGCTTACGAATGACAGCCGCGGTTTCCTTGACTTACGACCCGATCCTGAACAGCTGGTAAATTTCCTTAAAAAAAAATTTTTTTTTGTGGAAACCTAATTTTGAGGTGCACTTTGCATGCCTTTAAAGTGCACCTCATAAAGAGGTTT
>JANHFR010007608.1:98527-113574 GCA_032468015.1 Mimophis mahfalensis | reverse complement strand
AGGGGCCCAGTGGGATCGGCATCGGGTCAGGGGCCGCAAGGGAACGACTCGGTCAAGTGCCTCGGCGGCCGCACTTTTATTATGTTAGTCTTCACTAAAGCAATAGCTAACCAATAGATTCCTAATTTCATATGAATTTACAGCAAAGTGACACTGAAAAAAAAATCAGGTTCAGTCATGTGATGCCTTGACTGTTAACTTCAACAATGTGCAAAAATTATGGGCCAATTATGGTTGTAAGTTGCGGACTACCTTTATGGTTTTGATGAGTCAAGGCTTTCACATAGTCATTTCTAGTAAGATTGAAAAGATGTTCTATAGCAGTGATGGTGAACCTTTTTTGGTTCCCGTGCCAAAAATGAATGTGCACAGTTGTGCATGGTCTTGCGTGCGACCACCCACATGCATGTGTGGTCAACCATCCTCGCTCTGCCCCCAGCATGTGCCGTCAAAGTGGTACCTATTTTATCTACTTGCATAGAATATGCTGTTGAACTGCAAGGTGGGCAGAAGCTGAGGCAAGTGGTGGAAGCTCACTCCACTGTGCAGAGCTAGGGCTTGAACTTCTGGAGCTGACACCATCTCCAGCATCATTAAGCTACTGTTCCCCCTCCTTACATGCAGTCCATTAAATAAAACATTTTTAATATAGACCAGTTCACTTCAGTCCACTGTGCCCTTCACTTTTTCCTTTGTTCATGTATGTACAAACCTCAGCAGATAGTTTAGGCTGAAAGGCAGATTACAATATCTTCAATTTGGGTAGAGTGAATATGTGCATGCGTATATATAAAACTTGTTTTTAGTTTATTAATACCTGAAATGTTATCAGATAATTTTGTGGACTCTTCACCTACTGTAGTAGTATTGGGATAACCTATCCCAAAGATTCCTTACTCGTTTGCTTTCTAGAAGACCTGGAATTATATCTAGATTTCATAGGGTTCAATCCTTGGCTTATATTCTTTTAAAGTTCCTTGGATATCACTTGGCGATATTGCTGTAGTATATTTTGGATGTGCATGGGATTTCTCTTGGAACTGGGCAGTGAGTTTTTGCCGAAGGTCTCTATGCTGTTACTCTGTTCTTAAGAAGGTTTTCATCAGCTACGATTTAAAGAAGATTAAGGTCGAAGTATGTTTTGAACTCTTAAGAAAACTGGAGAAGTAGTAGCAGGTGTTTCTGTATGTGAATGGCCTCATGAGGCATTATGATTATCAGACCAAGCAGGAGAGAAACTTAAATAATCTCTTCTGGTCCCGAGTTTAGAAAGTGGTATCAGTATTCTGTTTTTCCTGATACAATCAGCTCATCTAGAAACAGAACTAGAAGAGCATCAAATAATGCTTTGTATTTTTCTAATGTCTCTGCAGAAAATCTACTAATATGCATATTTAAATACAGTGTATTTTTGAGCTGCACTCAATTTTAGGAATATACTACCTCTACCTGTGTGAACATGTAAACACTGTGTCCCACTTGATGTATGATGTTCTTCAAAGCCTCTCTTCATGGTCATGTTTGTACCTCTGATTAGTAATACTGGTAGTTATGTGTTTGTTTCTTTTTATCAGATTTATCCTTACCAAGCCCAGAACTGTGGATAAATAATTTTTAATAACATTTTATGCACATACCATTTGTTGGATGTTTTGCAGCAAATCCTTTATGAATCAGAATATCCTACCCCCATCCCTGCCCCCTTGAGGTCTAGGATTTCAGTTTTTACCTGGTCTTAACTAATAGTCCCAGAACAATGTGGAGAGGTAGAGACATGTATGAAGAATAAAAAGATTGTGTGAATTTAATATACACCTTAAAAAAAGAAATATTTTTCTGTGTCTTGTTTCCTTCCCCTGGCATTTCACCTTTACAGTCAATAATAAATCTATAGTATCTTTATATCTGGCATGATTATATGTAGCAGAATTGCTTTGCTCCCAGGGGAAACACACTCAAATTAGTGATTCCTATAACCATTTCAATGTGTGTTTGTGTCAGTTGATCATTCTATTACTTAAGCACTGTAAATCTTTTAAATTGAGAAAATAATGGTTATCTTCAATATTATTTTATAGATTGAGCCATCAGAATAGTCTATATTGAGAATCTGCTTAAAACTTTCCAGGGAAAGGCTCAACTGCTGATCACTGAATGGCCTTGTTATTACAAAATTAGTATCTACACATTATGAACAAAATATTAAGATTATTTGGAGAGTGCATACCTTTTAATATGACACAGAATCTACTCTCTTCCCATGGTGATGGCAGAACCATATTTAGTATTAGGAAGGCACAGATGCTTAGTTGTACTTTATTGCCACATGTCAACATGATGGTGATGAGGTATAATTATTTTCACTATTGACTGAAACACAATTACATTGTTTCTCTCTTTCAAAATTGTCTCTTTCAGTATGAAACTTGACCTGCAATCATTGCAGATGCTTTGCTGTGCAATAGTGGGAAGAGCATCTCCCTTTCTATATAGTTCTCAAAACACTCTAAATTTTATGTTTTAAACCTGTCTTTTTCCATTTTTCACACACGTTCCCACAGTGAGCAGATTCTGTTTTTGACATGCAGTGGTAGAGTGAGTAATTTTATTTTTTATAAGAAAATTGGGGGGAACTTCCAAGTGACATCTGTACAGATATATTTTTAACTGCTCAAGACAGACTTCCGATGACCTTTCTGTTCTGTTAACATGTATTTGAGTAGTCCTTGGGTACTTTGAAGATTGATACGTCCTAGGCTTTGACAGCTGTAGACTTGGGTTGTTCTGCCAATTTCAGACTGGAAGTACAATTTTATTTCAGATGATATTAGCAGAACCGAAGAACAAGTTTCAAGACTATGGTATTAAGACTTAGTGTGAAATGTTTTATAAAATAGGTGAAAAAAATTAAAATACTTTGGAACTTCTTAATCAGATGACAATAAACCATTTATTTTGATAATATTTAATAGAATATTTATTCTAATATTTTTGTTTTATTAAAACTGTTTAGATATTGTTCAGTAACTGTTTAATTAACCCTGAAGGTTTAGACAGATCTCCAGATGATATTTCCCAACATATGTATGTGGATATGAGGAAGTATTAGAACAAGATTCAACCTTGAAACTCCAAATAGCTTCTTCATATTTTGAGTAGCCAAATATCTCATGAGAAGACAATTCTGTTTTTTTATTATTATTATCTCTTTTATTCATTAAACATGAAACTCGGTCAACTGTCAACTGAACATTTAAAAATATATCAGAAACACCAGTGACTGGTGCTAATGGTTGATACGGGTTGTTGCCAGTGTCCTAGGTATCAACCAAGCATCTAGGATGCTGGCAGCAACCCGTATCAACCATTAGTGCCAGTCACTGGTATTTGTGATACATTATTAGTATTATGGTTGTTGTGGTTATTTTTATTTTTATTTCAGCCTTACCACTGGCAGAAGCAATCCAGAAGTATACCACAATCAGTAGTTGTGAATGTCAGCTAAAACTGGTGTGTTGCCATCTTTAATTTTTTTCATGTTTTGTTTTATTAAGGCTGATAAAGAATTTGTATGGTCGTTATGGAAACGTCTCCAGGTTACAAACCCAGATGTTACTCAAGCAATCAGTTTGGTTGTGGAAAGGTAAGCAGGATTATTTTTTTAACTATGCATTTCATGTCCCACTATATCAGTAAAGAAACTTTTAACAGTGCTATTCTGGAAATTAAAATGTAATTCCCTAATTCTAGATATCTGGAAATTGAAAGTAGCTAAGTAGACAGCAATGTTTCTAATTTATTCAAACATTCAATGCATTCTACTTGTTGGAGCGTTGTAGTCTAAGCTATCCAGTTTAAAAAATCATAGTAAATTTCCTTCTATGGAAAAAACTAATCTGGTATGTTTTAGTGTAAATAGAGATAAAGATATAAATGTCAGTAGAATGACACTGCTTTCCTGGGTAGAGTCCCATGTTGGCAAAAAATTCTGTCGGTGTAGATTTTTCCTTGGCTATGTTCCATCTGTGAAGTGGAGGTTTATCAGGATTTGGCATAGATCTTCTTTCAAAGCCACATGGCTTTCTTAATACAGCCATCCTATAACTGTTCTAACTATGAAAATTTCCAGTCTGGGACTTGTTATATCTTATTTCTCCCATGATGAGAAAAAGAAGAAAATCTGCCTTCTATATTCTACTGTACCCAGAATTAAATTTCCAAACACTAGATATGGATAATCATTCTGCAAGAACATCTTCAGGCTTTCTTTTCTTCCTGCATGTACTAAAAGTGTCTTCTAAAAATGTCTAAAGATAATAAACTTTGCTAAACTTTGCTACATCACGTGGGACCCGCAGATGTAAATGGGGAAATGTTCCTCAAGTAACACTACCCTCTCCATGTAGCGCTTTAAAGGTCAAAACCATTAATACAAAAGTATTGAGGCCTCATCACTCTTACTGTCACAAGGAAAGCCTTAAAAGCATTCTCACTCATGTTTGGTCACGTTCATTTTTTTTAAAGAATAATCTTATTAAAATTTCACAGGTACTTCCTAAGTTTCTTGATCTGACCATTAAGGTATTGTGAATTCCCCGTTTCCCGCTTAACCATTTCCTAGTATCATCTCTTCTCTTTTTCTCTCAGGGTTACTCTCACATATTATACTTGAGAATGTATATACAGTAGTAGCATTACTATTTTCAACCACTTATTTTTTTTTTGCTGAGTCATCTGTATTTTAATAAATGACTTATTCTTTCAGCAGTGATGATATTTTATGTTATGTAACTCCCAACATAAATTTGGGGGATGAAAATATTATTATGCGTATTCCAATATAATATTTTAAAATTAATAGAGATTAGAAGTCGAAAGATGATTTTATTACACATACTTAAATAATATTACTATTGTTATTAGTATTGTGTATTAAAATATTGAATAACTAAATTATGAAGGATTTTATATATATGGTGGAGCAAATACTAACATATCAATAACTTCAATTTTAATATTTATAATATTATTATAACTGTGTATTATTAATGTAACTAATATTATCAATATTATCAATATTATTATATCAAAACTAACGATACCCAGATGCTACATTGTTCATGTATTCCGTGCTTATGTATATTTAAAAATAAAAAAAAATATTAAAAAAAATTGAGGGATGGAGGCAGTCATAGATAAGATTTTATTTAGTGACAGGGGACTTGGTTCTAGAGACTTGGCTTTAGACATTTAAATCTCCAAAGAGTCTGAGATGGAGGGAGATTCTCAGCATGGCCTGGAGAAATTCCAGCCTCAGGTTGAGCCTAGCAATGAGGTACATGAGATTGACATGGCTAAGGTACATTCAAGCCACCTGGAGGCAGCAAAAGATGAGAGGCTGGATCCAGGACTATAATGGTATATGGGAATCACACTGAGGGCTGCTTGATTGATCAATCTGTTAGAAGTGATGGGTTGTAGTTTCAGACTTGCAAGTTTCTGTTAAAGTAGCCTTAGACCAGTGTTTCTCAACCTTGGCCGTTTGAAGATGCATGGACTTCAACTCCCAGAATTCCACAGCCAGCAACTGTGGCATTCTTAGACTAAAGTAAAATTAGGTTATCTTGTTATGTTTCCTGTCTAGTTTACTGGGAGGGCTGGCAAGGAGCTCCTCGCAGCTCTAAAGCACATAGGGCTGAGTGCAGAGCAGAACTGGGGAGATTTGTATGGCTTCTTATGTGGCAAGGGTCTCACCATTGAATGCCTGCATTTGGTACAAACTGCATTTAAAAGCTCTTGCTGCCCAGCAGTTGTCCACTGGGAACAATCCCTGTGCTTGCCATTTATATAAAGGGTGAAGTGGATAGCTTTGCCAGAGAAAGGGGAGTTCCATTACCAAGGACATTAGGAGGAAAAAATGCTTGAGCCTAAACAGTGAAAGCATGAAGAACATTCTCAGATAATGTCCCCCTAATTCAAGTGATTATAAGGAAAGAAGGAAAAAACTCATAACCAAATTTGCAGGATTCAAATTACCATCGCCATTCAAGTTACCATAGCCATTCTTGGGAGTAATGTGGAGTTGATTCCTTGGTCTGATCTACAGTATATGTTGGCACTGATAGCTTGCCTCCGAGCTTGTTGCCTGTAAAGAACTATACTGGAATCTGTGTCATCTGGCAATGGACTTTTGGACTTCTGCATGGTGATCTGACTATGCTTCTGTCCTCTGCTTTGACTTCTGGCTGCTTGAAACAAAATATACGTGCCCCCCCCCCCCCCCCGGTGTGTGTGTCCCTTCAAGTCAGTGTTGGCTTCTGGCGACTGCCTGAGCAAATCCCTGCAGTATTCTTGGCAAGATTTCAGAAGTGGTTTGCCATTTCCTGCATCCTAGGGCTGAGAGTGAGTGACTGGTTTGATAGAATTCATTGTCTTCCAGTTTGTAGCCTGATACTTTAACCACTATACCAAGCTGGGTCTCACTTGCACATATGCCTTGCCTGTATTTACTAAGATCTAAGTCAGGCTCCCTGTGATTGCTTCCTGATGTGCAAGTGCATGTGCCCTGGTATGGGATAGGTTAAAATCAAGTAACCTGCACTCCCTAATTGTACACCTGGAATCATCTGAGACCTTAGTGCTAGCCTCTGGGGCAGTGTTTCTCAACCGTGGCAACTTTAAGATGTGCAGGCTTTGTTGCCAATGTTGTGAAACACTGCTCTGGGGTGAGCTTAACTGGATGCGATATTCTAATTATAAACTTTCTCCCTTTTGAGTTGCTTTCTTTAACATAAAATTAAAGACATATCATATATACGCAGGTAAGCCATGTAGTTTTAGTACCAACCTTGGTACTAAAGATTGGGTTCAGCTTATCCACGGATGAACTTAACCATGCATATGAGCAGTAATATTTTTAAAAAGTATTTCCTAATGTAGTTCAGGTAAGCCTATCTGGGGTAAGCAGTCCCTCATTTTTTTTAACCAAAATATCATGAAATATGTGGATGGGCGTATCTGTGAGCAGCACATTTTTCATAGTATTTTGGTTAAAAAATTGAGGATCTGCATAACCTACATTTGCAGACAGTGGCCACTAGTCTCCTATTTAGAAATCGTTAAATGAATCAATTAAAAAATTGGAAACCATTTGCAGTAACCTGATACATGCTGAAATGTTAAAAAGTAGTGTGAATAGATAGTCTCCTGTTTTATTTAAACATTTATAACACAGTACAAATGCTCAAGATTGGTATTTCTTATTGTCTCATTGCCTCTGAAAGGAAAGCAACAACATGGATCCCTAAACTTACTGTCCAGTTAATTTCCAAATATTCTGTATAAAGTATATATATGCTTTCTGTTGTATAAATTTCTGTATTGCCTATGAGAAATTTCTCGTCAAAGCAGGGTTTAGGGAGGACAGGTGAATAATAGATCAGTGTGCTGTTTTATAGTTTCTAGCATGTTTATACCTGTTCCCTTTACTTTGCCTTTTTTTATTTAAATCAGTCTTTGACACTATTCCTAGGGAAAGACTTTAATGGACGCTGTTTCATCCCTTTTTAGATCAGAGGTTATTTTGCCTAATTATGATGTTGCAAAAAATAATTATACAAGTTAGGTGTGGTAGCAGGTATCTTAATCCAGAATGCTTACCACTTTAACTAAGGTAGAATCCATGCCCCTAAACTGCATATGCTTCTCTACGTTGATGACCCAGCTACTCTCCTTCTAACTTGGATTGGCTTCAGAAGAAATCTACAAGCTCTTATGGATTAATCTGGAGAAAAAGGGTTTGCAAATTATGTTGTTTCCCAAAGCATTGAGATACCACAGATATCAATGGAGATAACATCTTAGGCAGATTTCATCTTCCAAGAATCTTGGTGTGATATTCCAGTACTTGGAAATCTGGTGTGAACAAATTTAATCTATTTTTGATACAATTAATAACTGCACAAAGACCACATTCAGCTTCTTTCAAACCAAAGGTGACAAGAATCTATCTGCTGCAATAAAGCTAAATCTTCAAAGCTAAATCGATTTCTAAGATGTTGTTTGATTCTCACATATTGTATGTGGATACAAATATTTAACAAACATAGATTTCTAAGGGTAGCTTGCTATGTTTGTTTAGAAACCAACCTCAAAACAATATGGGTGGCACATAAATCTAATAAAATAAAATAAAAATAATAAAATGATCCCCATTGAATCCAGAATCTACATAGGCTGTCTATTTCTGGCTCACTTGTTTATCAATTTCCTTTTCTAGCAGTTGCCACAATCCTTTCTGATAAATTTTCTTCTTCCTGGAAAGCTATAATACACCGGTGTCAAACTTGATCACATCATGTGACTTATCACCACATATCGTGATGTTTTTTGCCTTTGCAAAGCTGGGGGGGGGCGTGGCCTGCATGTGACGCATCTGGACTGCCAGTTTGACACCACTGCTGTAATGGCTTTCTCAAGTAAAGTCTTCCTAACTAGGGTATTAGCCATTAGCAGAGATGAAATAGGTCCTTGATATTGGCAAAATGTGAATAAGAAATATTTTATGCCAGGAAATGATCTGTTTAATATTTGTTCAACACATTGTGGAACTTTTCCTTTAGCTTACTTCAATGTTTTCCCCCTTCAATTTTGTACCTTTTTTGCAGATTGAACATGCAACTGCATTCCAACTGGTTCCGAAACCTAACCCACCTATTTGTCTGATGTCCTTTTTACAGCAACTTGTGCCTACCTTTCTGAAGCCCTTGCTAATAGCAACTCTGTTTTATTTTGAGAACAATTTAATTTGCTTCCTATTGTGGGACTAGAACCCGAACCTCTTCCTCAAGCAATTCCCCCCTCCACCCCACATATAGAGACTATTTCTTTCAGCTACTTTTGCTTTACGGAGGAAATTACTTTTTTAATCCTTAGGATGCCACCAATATATAATATATAATTCAATGTACACCTCGTTAATCCATTGATCTTGAAAGTTTTGTAAGATTTTAAAATTAGTTTTAGAATTCCATTAGTTTTTATATAAGTATTCTACTATTTGCATCTGTAGCATTATAGTGAAATATATCTTTTCTTTTTATTGGTTTTATACATTTTTTTAGTTTGAACTTTGCAACTTTTGTATTGCAGATGTGATGTTAAGGGAAATGGAAGAGCAAAGAAGAAATGTACCCCACTGTATATAATGCCTGGACTGATATACAAGTTGACAGTTAAAAACTCTGTCCCAGTAGTGCTCTTAATTGTTTATTACTGTAAATATGCAGAGCTAAGAAACTTTAAAGAGAAATATTTGATGAATACAGTCACTTAGTCTAATCATGTTGCTAAATCAATTAATGCTGCAATGCACTTTTATTTGCAGTACTTTTAAAGTATCTTTTTATCTGAGACATTATAATTAAGGTGTGGTCCTTGAGAATCTTTTGGGAACATACACCTTTGTACTGGTTTGATGTCAGGCTCCTTAATATCACACAAAGAAAAGTAACTTTTCCTATTCAGAATACTTTTATGTTCCCAAACTGGGACTGAACTGCCCTAAAAATTTCAAAATGAAACAGGATCATTATTGCACGTAATGTTATTCGTGAGATACATACAACAGATCTCGCTTTTCAGCATTCGTTGCTGGAGCTATATTCTTTGGCTTAATTTTCAGGTACAAACAAAAAATATCTTTAGTGTGCAAATAAGAAAAGCCTTTGGGAATATGCTAAACCCTCTAGGTATTTTTAAACAAGCCACTATATATCCATGCTCATATATTTTTCAACTACTTTAAATACCATTGATCTCTGAATTATGTAACAAACAGTACAGTATTCTGTTTCTACCTCATTTGCCTTTGAAACTTTTTTCCACAGTTAAACACAAATAAATATTTAATAATTAACACTTGTATTTAGCAATAAAGAATCTGGAGACATAAAAAGTGCTTCCAGAAGACGAGACCTAACAACATACAGATTTGAAATTAACTTCACCATTTGGGAAATCCTCTCTTTCAGATACCTAATTGACATGAGCCTCCGAGATAAAGTCTCTATTCCAGCTATGGTAGACATTTCTTAAAGAAAGTCTCCATTGCTCAATCTGTGAATGAGCAGAGTAATAACTGCTAAGGCATAGACATTTTCAAAGTTTCATATCACAAACCCTACCAATTACTCTATTAAAGAACCATGGACCCAGAAAATAGAATTTTTTTTAAAAAATCCCTTTTTCTGAGAAAATTAGATATTATGCAGGGTTTTGGAATAATTCAGAAAACATTTCAGATCATACAGAAGCATGAATATTTAATTAATTTTTTTATATTTCATGTTCCTAGAGTACCAAACTCTCTTAAGGAGGAGCAGTGTACAGTGTAATTGATGTATAAAACAGCGCATAAAATTAATATTAGAGTATTAAAATTTATTTACAATTTAAAAATTGTTAGATTTTTAAAATGTAAATTTTCAAAAGAACAAAAAATTCCAAAGTGGCCATTTAACATTGGCAGTTGCTTAATGGTCAGAGAAAGAAACTTAGGAAGCACCTGCTCTAATTGATCAGGCTTTAAAAAGAGGCTGTGGTAGATTTGTAGATTTGTACTTTCAGACTTGCAAAACTGATGTCAGCTCTCCCAAGTAAACCAGACAGGAAACTTCACCAGATGAGCAGATTCTACTTTATTGTAAGGCTATAGTAATAGAATCTTGCATGTCTGAAACTCTTCCACTATTTCTTTTTGCAGTCTGACCAATTAGGGCAAGTCCTTCCTAAGTTCCTTTCTCTTATTAAAAGAGAAATAGGACCAAGCTAAATACTCCTTCTCTTGTGAGAAATGTACAAATGTATGCACAAATTATTGGGGAAGATCTGCTACAAATACCACAGAATCAAACTGGACTCTTTTTTTTTTGGCAGAAGTACCGTAAATTTTGGACCATAATACTCACTTTTCCCCCCCCAAAAGTGGGGGGAAATGAGGGTGCATCTTATGGTCCGAATGCTCTCCAGCACACGCACAAGTGGGGGCAAGCACTCTCAGAACGACGGAGCTAAATATTTTAGTATACCGGTACTATTTGGTTCAGAATATTTTTTTTCTTGTTTTCCTGCTATATTTTACCATTGAATGGGTTGCTCCTCCCCTTGGCTTGCATATAAATTGGTGGTAGTCTGTAGATTGTCCTCTTCCTATATAAATAGTTGTTCCCATTCCATCACAGAAAGAGAAAAGAACTAGACAATCTATGATCCATTGTGTTATCATTTCAGAGATACTTCTTTACCTAAACAGAGAAATAGAGTGCCTGTGTCTGAACAAAAAAGCAGTGGAGCAGGAGTGGCTTCCAACTTCCTGCCTTGAGCTTCCCTGTGGTTGTTGCTTGGTTGATGAGGGAACAAGAGTGTATATGGGGTTGCTGGTCGGTAATGTTGTGTGTGTGTGTGTGTGTGTGTGTGTGTGTGTGTAAAAAGTGTTAAATATATTGGGAAGGATTTGTGGGGTTGTGCCAGAGATGCTGCTATAGATTTGGAAAGGTGCTTGGATGCATGAGAGATGCTGTTTTGATTGGATAGGGTACCAGACAGCAATGCAAGTCAAGGAGAGTGTGTGTGGGTCACACAGGCACGTAAGAGGTGCTGTGTGGGTCGAGTGGAAGCCACAGACACGGCAGTGTGAGTCCAGAAGAATGCACTGGAGTGTGTGAGAGGTGCCACAGGTTGGGAAGGTGCCTGGGAATGCTTGGGAATGTGCAAGACATGTGAATTTATGTTTAATGTTTAGTAAATGAATTTATGAATGAATTTATTATTATAAATAAGTGAATTTATGTTTAATAAATTCACCGAAGAAAGAAAAAAAATATATCTGGAGAAGAATTACGTTTAGTAGAACACTGTATATATCTTGACCAATGGATCTCAATGGAAGTTGATACGTTAAAGAAAATTGAGTGCCGTGTTAAATGTGGTTGGCAGGCATTTGGCAAGCTAGACATAATTTTCAAGAGCAACTTTCTCCTATGCCTGAACAATGTATGCTACCTGTTGTAACATATGCCAGCAAAACAGGAACACTAACCTCACAATCAATACAAAAGCTACGAGTGGTGCAAAGAACCATGGAAAGATACATGCTTGACATCCCAAGACAAGATAGACATACCTGCACATGGATTAGAGAACAAAGGAAAGTATGCGATATCATCAAGAGAGCAAAAGAATGGAAATGGAAATGGGATGGTCGCATAGCAAGAAGAACTGATGGCAAGTGGACTAAGGCAGTTATAGAATGGTCCACAAAACAGACCTAAAACAAGGTGGATTGATGATGTCAGCAAGTGGGCCCAACTGGCAAAAGAAAGCTCAAGACTGTATTGGTTGGAAATATGCAGAAGAGGCCTTCATCCTGCAGTGGATAAACAATGGCTAGAATGAAGAGATGCTGCGCAGGTGAGGGACAGTGCAGGCCTGAAAGAATGTGTAGAGGTGTGGAAATTATCATGGAATGTTGAAAATGAAGATCGTATGAAGACCCAGTAGCATAGAAGCAGCCACAACTTTTGTTCTCGTTCAGTCCCTAATCATCTCATGACTGGACTTCTGTAATGCTCTCTACAGGGGCTACTGTTGAAGAGCATTTGGAAGCTACAACTGGTGCAGAGTGCAGTGGTGTGGGTAGTTTTGGAGCCCCCCAAAATGGCCCCTGTAACACCACCGCTCTGTGAGCTGCATTGGTTACCAGTCTGCAATTCAAGATGTTGGTGATCACCTTTAAAGCCCTTCATGACATGCATGAGTCTGGGTTACTTGAGGGAGCAACTTATCACACTGGGATTGGCCTGTACCACTCATGCCGGCAGTGGAGGCATGCTGTGGGTCTCATCAGCCTGATTATTCCAGCTGGCGGGGTCCAGGAAGAGGACCTTCTCTGCTGTTGCTCCTGCCCTCTGGAACCTCTTGCCCCCTCTCAAAGTGAGGTTGGCCCAACCCTTCAATCTTGTCATAAGGGCCTAAAGATGTCAGTCAGCTTGGAACCCCAGTGGGGGAACAGCACAATGGAGGTGATTGATTAAATAATAACAGGATTTTTTTCTTGGTTAACTGTGTTTTCATTTGTATTTGATATATTTATATCAACTAATAGGTATTGAAGTAGAATGGAAAGTGTCCTTAATTATGAGGTGGAAAAATCTGAAGATGGTAAGATACATTATGTTCACTTAAACATTAGGAAAATAGCCCCAACAAAAAGTTGATAATGAAACACAGTTTTTTTACCTGGTTTATAGCATTAACATTTTTAATCCCGTTTATTTACTTACTTACTTATTTATAATATTCTCCATAGACTTCTTTCAGGTATGTGTGTTTCTAGGTATTCAAGAATGTTGTTTTCGTTATGAAAGATGGTTTTCAGTCAAGTTTAAGCACAAGAAAAAAACCAAACAATCTCTTCAAACTACTTGGTATGCTGGATTTTCAGTATGTGAATAACTGCCTGTTTTGCAACTGAATGTTTATATTCATGAGCAGAAGATCTTCGTTAGTTTTAAATGTCCCTTTCTCTAGGGAAGTTGGATTATGTCTAGTAAGGTCTAGAAATGTTTTAGCCTTGTGAAGACTGAGCAAAGAGTGCAATTCACTCTTTCTTTTTAGTTGGGGCCAAACCGTTATATGATCTGAACAAACTACTGCATCCTTTTGAGGCAGGAGAGGAGAAGAATTCAATGACAGGACAGAATTTAAATTTTATGTGAATTATTTCAGATCTTCTGGCAGCATATCAAATGAATCTATTTGTATTAAATCATTTAGCAATGCTCATTGATTAGGCTGCTGTACATGGAGTAATTTAATCAATGCGAGTTTGTCATGTATCAAATTTCTTCTTCAGTTAATCAACATATATAGCACACTGTCATATAGACTGATTACCATATTGTCACTAGATTAAAATATGGGATTAAACTAGAGGACATGAATCTTAGTAAATCTAATAATAATAAATGCCTAGGTTTTTTTTACTTTCCAGAGTGTATGTAAGTACCTCTTTATATAGATTATAAAATATATGCATTGGTCACATCGTATAGTCACTGCTTAGTACCCTGAATAGAAAAAACATGCCATTGCACCTAAGGTCAAAGGATTGTGATCGTTCACAATTGATGAACATTTAATACCCTGTTTCATTAAAAATTCTCAGAACATTGAACATAAGTCAACATTCCATGGAGAAGGAAATATTACGCAGCTTATATGTGTTCATATCTGCATATCGGAGCACAAAATATTGACATGATAATTGCAGTCAAGCCTGACTGAACAGTGGCCTGTGGGAATTCAGCTGGTGTTGTACCAACTGGATGGCTGCGCAGGACACAGTTTGAAATGCAAGGTGCAAGTTAGCATTTTATTCAGCACAAGCAGGCATCATTTAAAAATCCTCGGGGGAAACCCTGGTGATGTGCAGATGTTAAAACAGTCTGTTCTGAAGCAGTGATCTTTTGAACACTGTAAGAAACTTGTGAATTTTATATGAGAAAGTGATTTCCAAATTAAGAAGAAAATATGATGCTTAAAGTGTTCATGCTAGTAATTGAAACCATAATCTCCACAATATAAAACACGCATAGTTATAAAACCATAATTTTAAACATTTGGCTTCTAAGTGTAAAAAGACAGCCAGTTTTCTTCAATTAAGCCTCTTTACTACTATACATAAAACAATATGGGGTGAAATATATAATGCACAGCAAGTTTATAATTGTGTAACCAAATGTTTTATTTTATTACAAAGTAAAAACATAATTTGTAGTCACCATATCTCATTAAAACATTAACAGTAGTAAAAGAGATATTTCTTTAAATATTTAGACACAAATACAGTATACCGTATACACTTGAATATAAGCCGACCCGAGTATAAGCCGAGGCACCTAATTTGAGGCTTGGAAACTGGAAAAGTTAATTGACTTGAGTATAAGCCGAGGATGGAAAAGGCAGCAGCTTCAATAATCAAAATAAAT
>JANHFR010007608.1:40554-63979 GCA_032468015.1 Mimophis mahfalensis | reverse complement strand
GGAAGGAAGGAAGGAAGGAAGGAAGGAAGGAAGGAAGGAAGGAAGGAAGGAAGGAAGGAAGGAAGGAAGGCAGGCACTTAGTACAATTCTGGTGCACAAATGAATGTTCAGATGAGGATCATGAATAGAATGTATAAATCTGATCGCTAAAAACATTCCTGTTTAGTATTAAATGCTATTCAGGAAGAAGTTCAGTTTCCAAATCATATACAAAGTATTGTACCTGAAGTTTCTGTTCAGAAACTTTGGACTGACTTTATTCACTTAGAAAACTAGATAATCAAGGAACTCTTTCCTCCAAGCAAAGGCAAAAAGAAAGAAAAGAAGAAAAGTCAAGCTTTATACAGTAATAGGATCAGCAACTCAATTTTTACTACTCAATACTGGCAGTATTCATGCTACTATAATAAAACTTAAGAACATTGTAGTAATTTTCCCCCTACAATTATTCAAAATTACATTACCCTTACTGAAAACTGAATGGCTTTTAGTGGCTTAATTAAACTGTAGCTGCTTTGCCATCTGGGTACAGCTTGTCTAGCTGCTTTTCACAGGAAGATCTTTCACTGAATAAATAGCAGTGTTGTGTTAGACGGCAGCTGCTAACATGTAATCTTTAAAGTACAAATGATATGCCCTAATAATTCATATATGCGTGTCTACAAATGTATGTATAATTTTGTGGAAAAATTGATTGAGGTAATTTTTTTTGAAATCTTAATTTTTTGTGTGACTGTTTTACCCAAATTATGTTATCTCTTAATGACTGCTTTTACAAAGATAAGGACGTATAATCCATATCTTTATAGGATCACTGACAATATCCTATTATGAGTTTTGAATAGATGCAAAAGAGGAAGGAAAAAGAAGGGGGGAGAATTAAGTAGATCTGATTTTTATGGCTCAAGTGGTTTCATTAAATTAGAGTGCTGTGTGCTCTCGTTCATTAATGAACTTGTGCCATATGCTTTAGCTGTTCTGGTCAATAGCCGATAAAGAGGAGCTTGTGTTAAAAAACATCTCTGGATAAAAATATGCCTGTGATGAGCTTTTATCAAAGGAGTTGCTTTGAATGCGGTAACTACTACTGAGGCAATATGGCTCACAATTTGCGACCCAAAGGTAGTCCTACATTATTGGAATACAGCCTACTGCGCTTCACATTACACAGATGTGAAGGCCTGATTATAGCAGCTTCATAATTAACAGTGATCCGATTTGTTTTGTGGCATAAATGGTGCATGTGTAGAACATTAGCCATGGCACTCTCATTCAAATGCAACTCAAGGGCTCAGCGGCAGGCGGGTCACGAGCTTCAGGGAGCAGCAGCACAAGTTCCTCCATATGTTCTTGCGGCATCTTACCCGGGCTATGAGTGCAAGATAAGTTCCCCAAAGAACCTAATCGTGTTCTGTAATTACAGCGCGGCTTTCTGCTGGCGAGAAATGAGGGAGTAGCGAAAACCCTCATCAGATAATTTGTAAATTACTTTACATGGCGGATGCCTAACTCAGTTGGTTTTCAACTGCTGAAATTATAAATAATTGTAACAGATGTGGCAATATGGCTGGCCTCCAATAAATGAGGCCCTTGATAATTTGGCCAACCCTTTGACAGGCCAATTTAATAAAATGTGAACAAAATCTTCTTGCTAATAATTTATCATCCCTTTTCCCAATAGAATAAATTTAATTACCCTAGCAGTTAACAAGGTCACACCCAGATGCCAAACTCAGCTACAGTTTTGATAATGCAATCAGGAATTGAAAGGTGATGACAGTGTTGTTGTTTTTTTCATTACCTGGCTTCACATAAACACAGGTGGCGTAGCGCTCTTGTCAGTTTTTAATAATTACAGGCCATTATGGAATGCATAGTTAGCAGATTGAAAACCACACTTTAGTGAATTTGTTTCAGTATGATTGAGTTTCTAATGTATAGAGATGCATAACCAGAATTCCTGGTTTACCCCAAAATTGTACAAGATTTCATTTCAACAGGAGTAATTTACACATTTCAGTGTATCTGACTAATAAAACTGAACATGTTAGGAAATAATAAATATAAGAACAAATAGAACATTTTGTAATGAAACCAGCTGTCATTTTGAGCTAATACTGTATGCTACAGTTTTGTACAATGTTCTAAGTCATTACAATGGAAGAAATGTTAAGGTTGCCCAATCTAACTTCTTAAACAAAGCTAGCTATTATATTGCTTTATCGTGCACTAGTTAGATTATAATTTGCTGCATATGGAAAGAGGGAGAAAAATTTACCGCCCTATCAAGTATTTAATGCTTTCAGCAAAAATTATTTAAGAGCCTTCTGATTACTTGTTCAGGTAATGCAGTCAGCAGCGCTTAGGATTTTCTTAGATCTATGTTTCAAGTTTGTTTCTGTGGAGCTTAGGAGGGTTAGAAGATTGCCATATGCAAAAGAGCCAAAGACTTTTTGTAGATGACAATACAGAATTAATGACAGAAGGCTGAAGAAAATAGCTTCCAAGAATGTAAACTCTAGACTGTGATTGTATATAACGACAATAGAGAAGCAATTAATAGAGGGAGTAGAATAATTGTTGCCTGAAAAGCAGTTAGTGTCTGGAGTCTCCCAAGTCTTTCCACTGTGTTCCAGATTTATGAATTCAGTACACTTAAATTTGTCATTTTCCCAGCCTTGCTTCATTTGTCAATATTTGTATGGTTACACGATACCTCCTACTTTTGAAATTTCACAGCAGGAAATTCTCGGATCTCCAAATCCTTAACTTGTTATTCAACTTTTTTACAGAAGATTCTCAGACACATTTGGATATGATAGATACTCCATTGTTGTCAAGAATATAGTAAACCTTCTTCAGAGAAAAGAAATTTTATCCCTTTTCTTGTTATTTTTCTGAATGAATGTGGCATTTTGCTCACTGACCTTGTGCTCAGAGATATTTATGTATTGCTTTGCTCTAGTCTGAAGAGTGCTGGTTGTTGCCTCATTGAATTCAGTCCTTATGCCATTTCTTTTTCACGTTTGACTTTTTTTCTCTCTCCAAGTCTGAAAGTATCATTTACTTCTCCTCCACCTTCCTGGTGTAGGATATTATGTTTCTCCTTTTGTTGCCATTTGTTTATATATTGTATCTGATGAAATGTCTTCCATCAGGCCTCCCTTGCCCTCCTAGCTCTGACTTAGTATATCAGAAAGGAGGCAATATTTTTGTCTCTTCTACCTCTTTGGGCTGGCTCAGTGGCTTAAAGGAACTATCACTGCCCCCTAAAATCAGTTACAACTAGTGGAGTAAAAGCAGCAGGGACTCCTGTACCTTTACCTTTCTGGGAAGAACCCCTTTCATGCTTGAGTAAAGCAATCTCTGTCATTTTCTCACTTTTTAAATATTTTTTATAATCCTTCATCAATGAATTAATTTATTTTTATTTATTATATGCTTCCCCTCCCACCATTAAAGCGGCTTTGAGCAGCTTACAAAGTGATAAAACAATAAATATTACAAAATCATTAAAACTGGTAAGAATTAAGTAAAGACTAAAAACCAAGAGAATGAGGGTGGTGTCTTCTTTCTTATTCCATTAATCATTTCCAGTGTAGAGCATCTCCATCAGAGCCCCCATGTTAGCCAGAAGAGTTAAGTTTTAATACCCTTCTGGAAGGCCAAGTTTCACCCACTGGTAGTAGAATGTTCCAAAGACAGCTCTTCATGCCTGGTGAATAAAAGGAAAAGAATTAAAACCACTGAAACAGTGATTTCTAAAAACCATGGCTATTGACAAAACATTTGCAAACTTCTTAGAGGTTTCTAACAAAAATATACATAAGGAGAGCAGTAATCTCATAATCACAGAAGTAATTAAAATTACTGACAACTGGGACTGCATCAGCATTGGTATATAATGGCATTTTAATAATACAGGTGATGCATGCTCAGCCTCTATATCTAAGCATGAGCGTGGTTGTCATATGGGTGTCTCTTGGTTATTGTTCTTATGGGTAGCAGCCAACTCATTTCCAAATTAAAAAGAAGGCTCCTGTAAGGGACATATAGAATATTAAAACACTATATAGAAATAGTCCAAGACTGAGATGGAAATATATTAGAGAAAAGATGGGAAACCTGTCTCTCTCTGTTTGAATAGTTTGGTACGAAGATTAGAAAGTGTCAACAAGGAAAGGCTACAACCTGCCAAGTCAATGTTAATGCATATCTTTACATAGAGCCAAACTTGTCCAGCAAGTAAAAAGTTCCCCAAAAGGCAGAATTAATAGCATCCCAAAGAAGATTAGCATCCCTAATTTGAACCGTATTTGAATATTAGAAGTTGAGTTCTATCAATTTGAACATTTAAGCCCAAATAGGCTGCCATAGTTTTATCAGCCAAGGGCAGAAAGTATCAGCAAGGAAGGACCACAATATGCTAAGTCATTACTTGTACAACAACTTCCCGCTCCCACCACTAGGAAATCTATTCTCTTCCTCTGAGAACTACTGGTGGGTAGCAGATAGAGAAGATCTATTGTATAGCCAGTCAAGTAGCTTGAATTTATGGAAATACTGTGAACAGAACAGTGAAAGGAGATATTTTATTTATTTAAAATATCTCCTCTCTCCTCCTATTTATTTAAAAATTATTTATTTATTTTATTTATTAATTTAATTTATATGCCACCCTTCTCCCGAGGGACTCAGGGCAGCATACAGTCCATTTAAAAACATATAGTGAAAAAGTTAAAATCAAATTAAATTAATATGCAAGAATGTCCCATAAATGGTTTGATTTATTTATTAGATTTTTATTGGTTTGGTTAATAATATTAGATCATTATCTTTGCTTTTGGTGAACTCAGGGTGGTATACATATTCAGTCTCCTGCGTCCTATTTTCTGTACGATAACTACCATGTGAGCTGGATTGGTCTGAGAGTGATTGACCCAAAGTCACTTACATGTCTGTAGGTGGACTGGTGTTCCAGTTGCTAGTCAGCACTTTAGTCAGTATACCAAACTTGGCATTGAGACAGCTCCATCTGACTGTTGTTCCTCCTACGCAAGGAATCCAGATAAGTTCCATTTTAAAAGTTCTTCCTTCCATTCTTCAAGATGGCAATGGGGCAAAACTGCTAAAGAGAGAAGAGGGAACGTTGGAAAACAACATATTTTAACTATGACTGGAAGCTGCCAACAAGAAGTCATAGGTTTGATCTGTGCTATTACAGGGAATGGTCCAATAAACCTGCCATCCTTTTCTTTAAATAGTTTTGTAGAAGTGGGAAGTCTAGCAGAAAACTGTGCTTAGGGAGCACTTTCTTGGCAGTTTCTGTCAGCATTTGTATTGGGATGAAGCACTTGATCCTAAAGTAAGGTTGAAGTTCCTGAAGAAGGCAAGAGACATCTGGAACAAAGAGCTAGAATGTACTTGGCAGCCGTTATGAGTGTTAACAATAGGGGATCTGAAATGCTGTTACCTGATATTAATATGACTATAATTGAAAGCCATAGGTTAAAAAAAATCAACCCAAGTGTGTTTCTGGGTAGTTTACATACCAACAAAGTTACTTCTGTAAGGTGGAATTTGTCTTACGTTTCTCTATGATGGGAAGAAGGCATCTCTTTTAGATATGATAGTTAAAATGCAGTTTTCCATAAAGTGTAATGAACACATATTGATTTTTCTTTGTGTGTTATTTTGTTTTAATTGATTTTAAGATTGTTTGCTATCCAGTCACTTGTTTGAGATGGGAGACTCTATAAATGGAATGAAGGAGTGAATGAATGAGTAAATGAACAAATGAATAAGATTCTAAATGTTCTTCAGTCAAAGCAACTTATATAATATAGTGAACCCATAAAAATAATTATCTCTTACTAAATACTAATCCAACTTTTCATGGCAGTGTTCTCAACAGTAATCTCCCTCCAAAAGGCTTCCAAAATAACCAGGTCTTAACAAGTTTTTAGAATGTTGTGAGGCAACATTCAGCTTGTGTCATAGCTCCATCAGGTCCTGGTTTGGAGGAGGACGAGGAGGAGTTGGAATCAGGAGCATCTGATGGGGATGGCCCATCTGCCGTGGAATGTCTGGAGAGTCCACGGCTGAGGACGATGCTGTTGCAGACCCTCTGGCATTGGGGGAGGTAGTCGACCAGACAGAAAGTTGTCTGCCCTCACAAACACAGGGGAGGATTGGTGGCAGATAGGCAGTGCTGATGAGAGGCAGCAGATCCCCTCTGATGAGGGTATCCTGGCAAGGAAGCTACCCTGCTTCTCCTCACAAGAAACACCTGACTTGAGCTGATTTATGAGCCATAGTGGCATAGTGGTTAGAGTGCAGTACTGCAGGCTACTTCTGCTGGCTGCCTGCAATTTGGCCGTTGACTCAGCCTTCCATCCTTCTGAGCTCTATAAAATGAGGAGCCAGATTGTTGGGGGCAATATGTTGACTCTGTAACCGCTTAGAGAAGGCTCTAAAGCACTGTGAAGTGGTATATAAGTCTAAGTGCTATTGCTATTAATTAGAGGCCGAGGAAAGATGTCTTTGTCAGGAACAATTGTTTTACTTTGGCATGGCTCTGCTTCGGATTGTGTTTTGCCCTACGTACTCTGATCTTGCTTGTGGACTACGAATCTTGCCTTGTGGGCTTTGCACCTTGCTTTTGGACTGCAAATTTCATCCTAGCCTTGTGAATCAGCGCTGGTGACTATTGGCTTTAGTTTGTGGGACTTGTTGCCCTGACTATGGCTGGCTGACTTTGAGAAAGTTTAAGGTGGAGGTTTGCTGCCCATTACAGGGCCATTTGTTGTGGGACAGAAAAGCAATAAAGGGCTGCCTAAGCCACCTGGATGATAACAGCTTGGGGTGCAAATTGTTCCATAGAATGTAAATTCCCACAGAGAAATACCATTCCTGTGCCTCATCCAGTCGTACATTCTGATAGGTGGGAATACTCAGTATTGATTGCATGTATTAGGCAGTCAGATTCTATCTAGATGAGGTCATCTCAAATCTACCCAAATCCCAAGCTACATATACTACTAGCTTCCTAAAACCCACCATAACTGATCAGGTGGTTAAAGAGGCAATGGGAGATTTGTACCTTCAGACTTGCCAGATTCTGTTAACGTACCCTTAAAAAAAATAAAATTAGCTCATCTAGCTGTGATGTTTTTTATTTTATTTATATCCCCCCCTTTATTATTTTTATAAACAACTGAAGACGGTGAACATATACCAAATGACCTACCTTCCTTCTCCCCCCCATTTTCCTGCAACCCATTTTCTCCAACTGTTCTTCATATGTCTTAGCCTCAGGGGCAGAATTAGTAATCTCTGTCAGCAGGTTTGGCATTTTGAACATATGACATACTTTCTCGTAAAATTATTGCTGCTCACAAAATGAGTTTTCTCATTCACAGTGTGGTCATTGCCAGCATTGCCACTTAGCAGAAGACATATTGTTTGAGTTGCTTCCTTCTATTCGCTATAGTCATTTGAATGATTTTTTTTTTTTACCAAATCTTTTGTCCAGTCACCTTTTGAAGGGGTGTGGGGCTTGTAGTCATCCTTTCTCTATTTGTAAGAACCCCTGTGAGATGTATGTAAGGCCCAGGAATTAAAAGTGGGTACTTGGAATTAAAAGCGGGTACTGGGATCTGGGTACATTGTTGTGCAGCCCGTTAGCTTCTTTTATAGATGTCTTAATTAAAAGGATAACCTTTTTTTAAAAAAAAATTAACACGGGCAGAAAACCTGACAGACACAAAGAAAACGCCCTAAGTCATGGCAGAATATCAGAACCAGACTGGCTGCCCCATGATAGCAAAGGTAAGCTATAACAAATGTATATCAAGGTTTTTATAATTAGCATATTCCTATGTATATAATTATCTTGAGATAAAGAGGACTATGAAATTAAATAAATAAAAGGCCTGGGGTAACTATCCAAACTGTTGTGAGTAGAGGCCACATGATTTTAATAGGTACAGTAAAAAGAAAAATCCATAGTCCTGTCTTTGAATGTAGCATATAGTGTGGGTCTAATTATTTCCTACACTTCAGTCTCACTCCTACCTCCTTTTGTATAAACAATTGGCTTTTGTTATTTAAATTTACTTAATTAAAATGTAAACATGATGTCATTTCAAATGCTACTCCAAAGATTGATTTTACCTACAGTATTCTAAGATATTGTATTTCCATTTTCCAGGAATTCCAACAGTATTCTCTAACAGAGCTAAAATACCTCGTAATGTCTCAGAAGACTGAAATAGAGCTTTTGCAAAAAAAATTGAAAAGAACAAATCGTTCACTGGCAATTCATAGTCTTTGCAGTAGAGATTTTTTGGATTGCATCTGTACTAGGGCTGGGAAAAAATACAAGGTAGGAAAGTGTTTATTGCCTTGTGTATTTGTGTCAAAATGAGGTTAGCAAAGTTTGACATTTTGTTCTGGGACTCGGATAATAACAGTTTTAATAACTGTCAATGCTACTTATAATTCCTGAAGCTTTATCGAAGAGTGTTTTTATTATCTGCCAAAGACTTGTTAAAATAACTTTTGGGAGTAGGAAGTTTTACCTTATTAAACACTGGATAAAGGATTGTTAATTTAATGAAATTATTTAAAAGTTCAATTCTTTGTAGAATTCTTAGATGAATATTTATTACTTGATAGTGTTTGTGTGGCTGCCTGTTTTTTCCAAACAGATGGAACTGGGGTTAAGTTAAAGAAATCAAGTTTGGATTTAAAAGTTTGTAATTAGTGAAAATGCTGAGCTAGGAGTTTATACAAATGATGTTACTTTACTTTTAGAATTAATTACTGATTTTAAAGGCAGTAATTCTGCATTTATTTTGTCTCTTAGAAATTTTCTTTTCTGCTTTGAAAGTTTATGCCTTGTTTCACCGCATCATTAATCAGAACACAAATAAAGCAACAATACATTCTATTAAAATATCTGCTGAGACCTGATACTCAAACATAGTTCAAATAAAAATAGATTCTATAATTGTAAGAAGTAGTATATTTTATGCACTGAGATTGCTACAGTGAGTGCCACTTGCTTTCTGGGTCAAATTTAAGATTCTCACTTTACTACATAAAAATTCACAAAGTTTAGACCCAAGATCACCCATTGCCATATAGTTCATTTCATATCCTGAAGACTGCAGTAGGCACTTTGGATGCAGGTTCCATCCAGAGGTGGTATTAAGCTAGTTCTGACAGGTTCCAAGAACCGGTGGTGATAATTTTGACTAGTTCGGAAAACTGGCAAATACCACCTCTGATTGGCCGACAGCAGAGCCACGCCCACTAACCCACGCCTACAGAACCAGTAGTTAAAAAAAAATGAATCCCACCACTGGTTCCATCCAATATAACATCAGCAAATTCTGCCTTTTCCATTGTGAGATCCATATTATGGAATGATTTGCCACCAACAGACTTCAGACTGGCAACAGTTCAAAAAAGGGCTTAAAAATTTCATTTTTTGCTCAGGTCTATTAGTGATTTGTAAACAATTATTTTTATGATTATTTTTAGAATGTTTAAATCAGGGGTGTCAAACTCCATTTCATTGTGGGCTGTATCAGGGTTGTATTTGACCTTGGGGGGCTGGGTAGGCGTGGCCAGCTCAATGTCACTCGTGTCGGGGTGCCTGTGGTGGCCGAATGCTCTGCCAGTGAAACGGGCTCCTGAGCTTTGTTTTCAGCTGCAATGGCCTCCTGCAACCCTCTGCCAGTGACAATGGAGCTTGGGAGGGCTGTGGGAGGCCTTCATGAGCTCTGTTTTGCTGGCAGAGGAACCGCGGGTTGTTCCTTTGCTGTTTCCAGGGTGGTCCCGTGGGCCAGATCTAATTATCCTTCAGGCTGGATCCAGCCGATGGGCCTTGAGTTTGAGACCCCTGGTTTAAATGATTTGGAATTTGGTATTTGTATGTTTGTAAATCCCCCAAGAACATTGGTATGAGCAGCAAATAAATAAGAGTTTGCGGATAAGGTTAGATCACCTAAAATTTCAATTTCAAGATAGACAGAAATAAAACAATTACTTACTAAGCGCTTCAGAATTTGGACTTGATGTATCTATCTGTCTACTCTTAAATGGCCATTTGTAAATACTGGATTTGTTATTGATGTTCCTATCTGTTGGTGCCATTTTATAATGTGATATTTCAGTATAGCAAATCATCTTGGAAAAATTGTTCTGCAATGCAATTACATAATAATAGAACTCCTGATGCTCATGTAGATCATGTACAATCTTTGGGAATTGGGTAATATAAAATGTAATGAATAATAAAAATAACTATGGATAATAAAAGTCTAAAACTTATGAGCTTAATGTGACCTAGCAGGACTTCAAATCCAGTCTGTAGAGACTCAAATGTGACTTTCTTGTCCCACAAAGCTTTATCTAGCCCTATCATCTTTCTATTCATGGAGATGAATACTGGAAAGGGTCACTCCAGTGTTCTGTATTCAGAAGAAAGTGGTTATTTTGTTCATGTGCACAAGTAGTAACATTATTGGCATCCAAGGTGCTCTTGTGCAGTGCCTTCTTTTAAATATTAAAAGTATTATAACTCCTTCTCTTTCTCAGGCACTCTTTTCTGTGTATCTGTGCCACACAGTTTTTGAAATGAAATGGGTGGGATTAAAAGCCTGAATTGTATGTATGGGGTGGTGGGAGTGTTGAAAGTCTCCCCCGGGTAATATTTAGTCCCTATTTCCTTGGCATACAGAAAAAAAAGCTCTTCTTTATATGTAGGCAAAGGGTAAGACTAATTGCTATTTTACTTCTTTGCATTAAAATGATTTTATTGAGTATTACAATTATACAGATAATATAAATGACAAAAATGTAAGATATAGAGTGCAGAAAAAAAGAGTATAGCAAAAGAAAGAGAAAGAAAGAAAGAAAGAAAGAAAGAAAGAAAGAAAGAAAGAAAGAAAGAACTACGCCCTTAGTCACAAGAAGTATAAAACATTTTAATCCACCTTATTTTAAAATAAGCAATAAGCAAATGAACTCATCATCGTACATCTCATTGTTATTTATAAACAAATCTTTAAAACCTTGTCTTTCACTCCTGGTCAGCAAAAGTCCATTAAGGATTATATATAATAACATAGGAATAACAGTATAAGCAGTGTAACAGTAAAATAACTATTTTAACCTTGATCAAATAAACCAACTTTACCGTCTCTTTATTTTTAACGATGTTGGTTTTCAAACTCTTCAAATAATATTCCGTAGAGAACTTTATTTCTTTTCATTTTTCCATTCTCCCTAATCAGCAAGTCTGTCAAAACTTTTAACAGGTCTCCTTTGTAAATTAGTACAGGAAGATTATTCAAGTCACTCTTATGTTTTGTTATTTGCTTGTCAGTCTTTCCAGGTAAAACCAAATAGGAAATAAGGCTAGATGAACAAATTCTATTTTATTGTAAGACTTAATAAATATAAACTTGCAAGTCTGAAAGTTCAAATCTCTTTAACAGCCTGAAAAGTCCTTTTTGAGTCTCTTTTTCTTCCCATTATGCATCAGTGGACTACACTTTCTTTTATCTGACAGTTTCCTAGGCCTCATCCTATCTCTCAAGATTTTTGTCATAAACCATTACATCTATGTTCCTTTTAATCATGAGGACATCAGCTGATTCATTTGTATATCCAATATATCACCTTTTTCCAGATCATTCTTGTAGCCTGACAAGAATAACATCTCCTCTTACTCAGATCCAGTCTCAATATTTTTCTGATCAAACATTTCCATCTTCAGATTCTTAACTTGCACATCATTATCAGGATACATTTACAGGGAATTAAATCTAATACCTATATAAATATTCCTCAATCTATTGCCTGCCAGATATGTTCATTTATGTTCCTTGATGCTTAGGATTTATGGGTCCAACATATCTGGAGGGGGCTTTGTTGGGCAAATCTGCCTATATTGTGTCTGTTTTCTTCCCTCAAAGACACAAATGTGTCATCCAGGTGTGATGTGGCTGGTTGTTTGTTTTGTTTTTGTTTGTTTTATATATATGGAATTCTTATTCCTGTGTACTTTGATTCATAATGTGATTTATTTTAATAGGTAAATTAGCCTCTTTTCTTTAAAATTATACTCATGAAATAATGTTTCAAAGAAAACATATTTTTAAACGGAATCTCTGTCGTGGGCAAAAGTCTGTACTTTCTGCTTTCTTTTTTGTTCAAAATTAAAAACTAAACTCTTACAGCCCTTTTTCTTTTATTCAAAAGAACAACTGCAATGACTTTTGGAAGGAATGTAAAAAAAATTTTTAATTAACTAGAAAAAATCCATGGACAAAATGTCACTTCATATTTTGCAGTTAAGTTATTAAATTGCTAAAATCTTCAGATTAGTATTATGATTAAAATGTTGCTTCATATGCTAATCACAGCTACTGAAATTCAGTAAAACTAATCTGTATATTTTATTTGTTTTACATAAAAACATTTGACATAGTACAAGCAAGAAGGTTGCCCAGTTTAAGTGCTAGTTTCACACATCCTTTCTCCAGATTGCTATATGAAGCTGCACATAATATAAACACATATTCTTGTCTCTAGTTAGGCATATTGTATTTAATGACCATATGGTCATTATGGTATAAGATCTACTGTCTGTTTTATTTATATTCCTCAAGCATATTGTTCCTTCAACTTCACAGTGTGTTAAACTATTTCAGAGGGAAAAAACTCTTTCCCTCTTGTTTCTGGTTGTCCTATCAAGTGTAACCTTGGACCCTTATAGAGCAATTAGATCAGCCTCTATCCCCTCCTTTGTAATGAGGTTTCTTGCATTTCTGAGACTATAACCCTTTAGTCTTCCCTAATGGGACATCATTATTCTGAAAGAAACAATGTAAATGTAAATGAATATTCTCATTAACGAGTCACAGAGAAACCTTTAGTGGTAGCGCTGTGGTAATTCTGCTTGTTATTTCTCTGGTATACCACGCAGGATTTTTTTTTTATAATTCATTATTAGTATTCAAAATTACTTGTTCTTTAATTTTGCATGTCTTTCATAATCCAGCGTTCCAACCACTTCAACCGTGTCCTTGTTTTATTTTCCAGAAACCACCTGTGAAACGTTCAAGGTCTCTGTCCCCAAAGAGTTTTTTGAAAGAGTCCGAAGAACTAAGGAAGCTCAAAATAGCTGAAGGAAAGATTGAAAACTTAGAAAAAACACTACAACTAAAGGTGAACATTAAAATATGTAACTTTTTTACTTGATATCAATAAACCCACAACAAAATTTGCGCAATTTATGGTACATTGCAGTGTCCACTGAAATTGAAAATGAATTAGGTGAAATATATGTTTTATTATGTACATAAAGGTACCGTAACCCTAACCCTAACCCTAACCCCCCCCCAAAGTGGGGGAAAATAATAATAATAATAATAATAATAATAATAATAATAATAATAATAATAATAATAATAATAATAATGGTCCAAATATTGTCCAGCGCATGCACAAGCGGGGTCAAGCACTCTCAGAACAATGGAGCTAAATATTTTAGTATACCAGTACTATTTGGTTCAGAATATTTTTTTCTAGTTTTCCTGCTCTAAAAACTGGCTGCGTCTTATGGTCTGAAAAATACTGTATATCTTTTTTCTTCATATAATTTTACTTTCTCTGTGTAAAATGTTGCAGCTGTAACATAAGTAGTCTGGGAGATGTTTTAATTAATAATTGTAGTCTCTAGATCTGTGCAAATATATTTGTCTATTCTTAAGAGGAATTCTTTGTTTGTTTCAAATGTTATAAATTAGATATGTAAAGTTTAAATAGCATTGTTTGCCTATGCCTTGAATCTCCATTTCCAGCCACATGGATAGTGTAGTTCAAGCTCAGTAGTACAAAATCTCTGTATATAGTTGTGCAAAAAAGTACTTTTTCACCATGTTAAAAGTCTTTTTAAACATATAGGCACATAACATTTTATCTTCATTCAAGCAGTATGTAAAGATAAAGGTGAAATTGCTGAACGGAAATATGAAAAATTGATTTTGTAGTCATTTATTGGACAAAAAATTAACATATGCACTATTTCCTTCTGTGGGAAAAGGAAGTACATCTTTCTTTGTAATAACTGGTAACATCTTTTGCAAAAACAACCATAAATAGATTTTTTATAGCTGTTTACCAGTCTCTGATATTGAGCAGGAAGAAATCTTTCCCATTCCTCCATTCAGATTTTTTTTATTTGTGCAATGTTTGTGAGATTTTTATATGCACGGGCCAGTTTATCCACAACATTTCAATGGGATTTCAATCCAGACTTTGACTTGGCCATTCGAGAACCCTTCCTTTTATACTTTTTTAGCCAATCTTTGGCTGATTTACTGTGATATTTAGTGTCATTGTCATATTCCAAGCTCAACATTGGGTTGAGCTTCAGTCTTCCAACAGATGGTCTCACATTATCCCCAAGCACCCTCTGGAGAATTCCTAATAGAAACTGCGATGTTGTGCTGCCCAAGTCCTATTGCAGCAAAGCAGCCCAAATCGTAACATCATGCTTTACAGTTGGTATCAGTTTCGTCTGGTGAACTATTGCCCTTGATTTTCATCGAAAGTGGTTCTGGTACTATGGCCAAATAGACCATCTTTGCTTCATCTGTCCAGAGTATGTTGTTCCAGAAACTTTGACTTTGCCTAGAAATTCATGAGCAGCTTGCCCTGATATTCTTTCCTCCTGACATATATCCTATGTAGGTTTAATTTGTGCAGCTTTCTCATGATTAATTCAAGCACTTTGATAGTGGTAATAGAATATCATACTTGACGGTTACATGATGAAATTCTAGCGTTCTTTCGGCATCTTGTGTTCTGCTTTCATATTACATTTGGTGGAACTTTGTCCAGGCCTGGCTTGGATAAGTTGGCAGTTGTTGGAAATCTTCTCCTGTTATTGATGCTCTTCCAGACAGTGGAATGATGGATGTCTACTTGTTTGGCAATATTTTTAAATCTCTCCGCAATTGCATAGGTATCTCTAACCTTCTTTCTGAATGCCCAGAGACTTCTTTTGATCTAGGGATGGCAATACCTTACATTTAAACGCGCTTGTGGATGATCTCTGGCAGGCCCGGGACAGGGTTTATTCCTCTGTCCTGGTCCTTTTAGATCGCTCAGTGGCTTTTGATACCATCACCCATGGTATCTTGCTGCTGCGACTCGGGGGATTGGGATTGGAAGGCACTGTGTTACAGTGGTTCTCCTCCTATCTCTCGGGCCACTCGCACTTTGTGTTGGCAGAGGGGCAGAGGTCGTCCCCTAGGCCCCTCACTTGTGGGGTGCCTCAGGGGTCAGTCCTCTCGCCTCTCCTGTTCAACATTTAAATGAAGCCGCTGGGTGAGATCATCCTTGGTTTTGGGGTGCAGTATCATCAGTACGCTGATGATACCCAACTTTTCATCTCCACCCCGAACCAATCCAGTGATGCCCTTAATGTGATATCTTGGTGCCTGGAGGCGGTGCAGGTCTGGATGGGGAGGAACAGGCTCTGACTCAACCCAACCAAGACAGAATGGCTGTGGTTCTCGGCATCGTGTGGTTCCCAGGAAGTTCCATCGCTGAGGTTTGGGGGAGAACTTTTGCCCCCTCCCAGCAAGCGCGCAATCTGGGTGTCCTCCTGGATTCTTGGCTGTCTTTAGAAGATCATCTGACGTCCGTGACCAGGGGGGCCTTTGCGCAGATTCGGCTTGTGCGCCAGTTGCACCCTTACCTGGACTGCGATGCCTTGGCCACAGTCACTCATTCCTTAGTCACCTCCCGTTTGGACTACTGGAATGCCCTCTACATGGGGATTCCCTTGGGGTGCATCTGGAGGTTGCAGCTGGTCCAGAATGCGGCCGCGCGGGTGGTGATGGGAGCTTCACAGTACTCCCATGTTACGCCACTCTTGCGTGAGCTGCACTGGTTGCTGGTTGCTTTCCGGGTGCGCTTCGAGATCCTGGTTATCATCTACAGAGCCCTATATGGCAATGGCCCAGGGTACTTTTGGGAGCACCTCCTGCCAGCATCAGCTCCTCACCGCCCAGTTCGCCTCACAGAGTTGGCCTTCTCCGGGTGCCATCAGCCAGGCAGTGTTGGCTGGCGGCGCCTAGGGGGAGTGCCTTCCCTGTTGGTGCTCCCACCCTTTGGAACCAACTGTCCATTGACCTTCGGATGGCCCTGACCTCCACTCTTTCTGGCGCAATTTAAAAACCTGGCTTTTCCGGACGGCTGGCCTTGGCTGAAGGGGGAGGGGTATTTTTAACTGGGGGATTTGGTTTATTGGATTGTTTATTTAATCCTTTTTTAATTTTTGTATACTTGTTTTTTATTGTTCACCGCCCTGAGTCCTTCGGGAGAAGGGCGATATATAAATTCAATAAACCTAACCTAACCAAACCAAACCTAAACAACAAAGAGAAAATCAGAATAAATATCTGAAGTTTCAATAAGGCAAGTTACCAAATTTTCACCAGTGATGTTCTAAGCATTTGCCCCAGATTTGGCTCACATGATTCTAATGTGAGGTATTTTATAACTAATAAATAATAGGAGTGTACTTACATTTGCATGCAAAATCTACATATGCTTTTGTTTAAATTACACAATGGATTACAAAATGCAAATGATGCATAATATTTGTAATTTCATATCTCCTTTATCAAGATCATTGAAATGAAGATCAAATATCTATATGTTGAAACATATTGAAAATATCAAAAATTTCCATGGGCATGCTTACTTTTTCATGGCAATATATCCTTACTCTGCATCTGTACAAATCTGTGCATATAAATTTGAAAGATTTAAATGTTGACATTTTATGTGGATTATTTTCACATTTTTCATATACATCATCCTAATACCTGGAATCATGAATTCAGTCACATAAATCCTTTGAATTTTAAAATCATAGAAACTGCATGAGACATATGTGACTAACAATCGTGTAAATATACAAGCATAAATATGTGAAAAAACAAGATTATTGTTTCATACACTTAATTGCAACATGAAGAAAAATATTCCCAGCATATTTTGAAACATACTTCTTGTCCTACATAGGAATAATCTGTTCAGTCAAGTTACATCATCTTAGCCCAGCAGTTTTTTTTCCCCCCTGTTACCGTAATGGAGTGTGTGGATGATCTTAGGGAACAAAGGGAAGAGATGACAAGAGAGGGAAGAGACTCTAAGATCCACCCTGATTGATAGACAGTTAAAAGTGATGGCAGGAAAGTTGTACCATCAGCTTTGCAAGGTTCTATTGATGTTGCCTTATGATAAAGTAGAATTAGCTCATCTAGTTTTGTTTCCCGCCTTGTTTACCTGGGAAGGCTGAAGTTAGGGTGGCCAATGGCTTTTTTCTAATTGCTTATTTATTAGTTATAAAAGGAAACATTGTGTCATCTGATGGAAGCTGGGATGCGTGACTTTTCTGTGGCAGCTCCTACCCTATGGAACATCTTGTTCCCCGATTTCATCAGACCTCCATCCTTTTAACTTTCTGGAAGGCCTTAAAAACCTGGCTTTTCCTCCAAAGTGTTGGAAGTTTAGATGTCCTGTTAGCACAGATTGGTACTAGGTTTTTTATTATTTCTAATGTTTTATGTTTTAACTGGTTGTGCATTATAGTTTTTAAAATGATTTTATGTTTTTTTTTTAAATCTTCGATTGGGAGTCACCCAGAGTTGGCTGAAAGGTGGATGGCTATATAAATATTTTAAATAAATAAATAAATAAAATATTACTCTTTAAGATCCTTTGTATCAATTTTTTAAACCTTTTTACATATCTACCAAGCATGATAGAATGTCTCTTCATGTATTTCATATTTCCAACATACACTTCAAGTGCCTTCATACGTTCTAGATAATTTTTCTGGTGCCATGTATCAACAACACAACATTTTATAAGAATTTTTTAAAGATCATACCACATAAAAATGTCATCCCTTTCAGCCACTGATGCATCTGTATATTATGACCAAAATTCTTAGCCCACTTTCTCCTGCATCTTTTAACCTGTCTTCCTTGTTTCAAATTTCAATAAAACTTCATACATTTTAGCAGATGCAGGTTCATCATCACACTGCACAATTGCACTTCAAATTCTGCTCTGCTTTCCTCCGTACCATAAGTCGTTTTGTCAGTTTTGAGTCTTTCTGATAACTGTAAATGGGAAAGCCATTAAGAATGATATCTTTCTGCTATTAATTGCTCTCTTGATTTGCTTTAAAAAGCCCCTTGATAGATTCCCAATAATTCCTGGTACATCAAGCATTGGCCTTTGTCAGCTGTTTCCTCTTTTGTGATATGCTTCTTGAAGATCCATGCAAGTTTTTTTTCAGATACAAGTTGGGTTTATATTTATTCCATGTTCTCAATATGTCAATGTCTTAAAATTATTTTTAAAGTCCAGGTTAATTTTGACTTTTTATACAATACATATCCATATCCAAACCTTGTAACTCTAAAAGTCTCTTCTTACCTTTAGATATTTAGCAATAGCATAGCAATAGCATTTAGACTTATATACTGCTTCATAGTGCTTTACAGCCCTCTTTAAGCAGTTTACAGAGTCAGCATATTGCCCCCAAAAGTCTGGGTCCTCATTTTATTGACTTCAGGAAGATGGAAGGCTGATTCAACCTTGAGCCAGTCAGAATTGGACTCCTGCAGTGGGAATGCTGAATTAGCTTGCAATACTGCATTCTTACCACTGCGTTACCTATTTTAAAGTTATTGCATTTATTTATATATTAATCCTATCTATCTATCTGTCCATCCATCCATCCATCCATCCATCCAATTTATATAGCCAGCCATCTCAATAAATGCATTATCCTATACACCTTAACCATATCCATATCTTCCCTCGAAGTTTTTTGCTTTTTTGTTTTGTTTCTGGGGGTTTGATTAAAGTGTCCAAAATATTCTAGCCTTTTTACATGAGTAAAGTATTTATGCCTGGTGTTTTGGTTGCATTCTTCTTTACTTTTCCCATTAGTGCTACATCCATTTTCAGAAGTGATGGTCAAAATTTTACATAGTACCCCAAATGTAGACATAATGTAGATTTGTGTGATATTATTGGCAGCTGTATTTTCTGTTTCATAAAATTGTCCAATATTAAATTACAAATGCTCACCACACTGGAAAAGAAACCCTTTGATGATAAAATAAGTATATGGTATAATATAAGGTGCTATAAATATATTGTTCGGGTTCAATAATCAATTCCTAAAAGTCTTCATTCATTTCCCAGATTTCAGGTGCCACTTTAGGATTTCAGGGTTTTGCATATGTTAATGCATGCTGTATATTGCTTTATAATTCACACAGTTTCAAAAGTGCTCTTGAGTGTTCCTTAAGGTGCACAAGTCCAAATTTCTGCTGAGCATACAGAACTAGTTGTGCAGTTCTTTAGGTCCTAGCCAAGCAGTTTTTGTAATTTTTGAACTTTATTTAAGACTGAATTCTTTGAATTATAATTTAGGTGTAATAAATTGTATTTGATAGTTGGTCATAAATAAGAAATTCAACAATAGCAAATTGTCATTTTAATATCTTAAGATTTACTGAGTTTTTTGTTTTGGTATAATGCAGATTCAAGAAAATGATGAGCTGAGACAAGCCCATGAAAAACGTAAGAAACGTCTGCAGACGTTACAGATCAATTACAGGGCAATAAAAATCCAATTAAAGGAATTGGAGGAAGGTTATGACAAGTAAGTTTCACAGTTCACTGGAATGGTTATATGTATTAAATTTAAATATGACTTTTGATACATTTTGATGAAACATTTAAACTGAGGAAGGAATCATTTCCTGTTACTCTTAATTTGATTGAGAAAAGTACATATTATAATTTCTGTTATCATCTTGCCTCATGATTTATATTGCTTTTATTTTCTGTGGGGTTTTTGCGGCTGTTTTTCACATTTTCTATGTGTGATGAAAATAAATAGGAATGAACAGTCTGAACTACCATTGTGTTTATCTTAACACTATAACTAAGAAAGAAATCAGAAATTCCTTTAACCTATGGGAGCATTTGTTACCATACCTGCAGAATTGAGCCTACTTTTGATAAGCATGAATATAAAATTGACCCAAATGACAACATTATTATTTTGTCCAATGGTTTATCAAGCACAATACATCTTTTCCTCAGATGGCAGAGCCTACCCTGTTTATCTAGAAAGGAAAGACTCTTGTACAGTAACAATCTATATCAAAATCTTGATTCACAATTTACAGTCCTTCTCTCTGTCTGCTTGGGTTCTTTCTGACACTGGATATTTAGCATCCACTAATGTTTCTACTTCTGCTTCTTGGATTGTCACTCTCCTCCCTTATCTCCCGGTACATTGCAAGATTGCATTCCAAATAATCCAGTCCAGATTGGATGCTGAGTCTGTTGCTCAGGTATCCAAACTTTCGGTTTGCCTGGGCCACATTGAGTGAAGAGGAATTGTCTTGAGCCACATCTGAAATATATAATATAGTTAAGGTATATAAATCTCATAATTGTTCTAACCCATGCCTAGTAGAACCAAGAAATAGACTCCTTATCCCAAAAAACTGCTCTTTATTTAATTACTGTGAATTCATGGCATTCACGCACAGAAAAGTCCCAGCAATAATCCTCCCAAGGGTTAATTGCAAGAACAGACTGTATCAGTCCTTGGATAGTTACCAGTCCGAGAGCTTCCAGTCACAAAGCTGTAAATTAAATACCTAACAAGGAATCTCTGTGAGGCACAACTCTGATAAGCAAATCTTCCACAAGAAATATGAACTAATTGTCTCCTGCAACCACCATTCCCCTTTTGCTTCTATTTATTCTGCAGGGAGGGGCTGTTCAGCATCCATGTGTGCCTTTCCTTCCAAGTTGGCCCTTGTTCCTTAATTGTTCTGCTCTCCTGACAGCTCTGCACATATGCGTATCTGGAAGAGGCTCCAGCCGTTTCTGCTCCCCACTTGTCTCTGACTCCGTAGGCAGCTGGGATATGTCTGATGGCCCCAGCCCCATTGCTGCCTCTGATGCAGAACATCCATCAGAGCCTTTGCTAGACTCCAGGACTGGCTTAAGTTCCTCCCCATCCTCCTCACTGTCCGAGTCTGCCGCTAGCTCTGCTGGCAGCTTGTGAGCCACAACAATAATAATGTTACAGGTTTACAGTCTTGCCGCATTACCAGCTCTCCATGGTGACGTGTGGGCTACAGGTGGGACAGGCCTGGTCTAGTGCATTATATTACATCATATTGCTGAGAAATATTTATAACTTGGCTAAAGATATTTTTTACATTGCTTTGTAGACTTACAGGCTTTGATTCAATATCACATGAAAGATTCTGGAGAAAATTAGCTGGCAGTTCTATTGACTGACATATATCTAAACTAATTATAGTGCTACATTATATCTAAATCAAGGATATCCAGACAGGTGTCCTCACTGGACATAGGTCTACTTGTTAACGTGTCTCACTATGGATGATTTTATATTAACGACATCACTGAGATTTTTGGCAAGTCAGAATTCCTCAAAATCCCTCTCTTGTATACCACTTCCGTTTTGATTTACACTGACCATAAATGTGTTTTTTCATGATTGGTCTAGAACCATAAATGAATAATAAATGTTAAAATGGAGCATTTTTTCATTATACATACATACATACATACATACATACATACATACATACATATATAAATTAAAGATTAAAAGTTAATACAAAATAATAAGAAAGAAAAGGGGAAAAAAGAAAGCAAAGAAGTACAAGAAAAGAAAGAAAAGATGAAAAAAGTGGCTTTCAATATTCTTTGCAGAAGTTACAAGTACGGTTACATCATGATACTGAGCAATAAAATGGAAGTTCATTTTTTTATTTTTATGCAAAAACTCCATAAAAGATTTCCATTTACCAATAAATGTAGATCATGACTTTAATCAAAAAAAGTTAGTTTGTCCACCTCAGCAAGATCTCTAAATTTCACCATGCTTATATAATGGACCAAATTGGATCTCTCCATCTATGTCAAGGGTGTCAAACTCAAGGCCCACGGGGTGCATCAAGCCTGCAGGGTGCTTAAATCCAGCCCATGGGGCCGGCCTGGAAATATCAAGGGACCGGCCCACAGTGCTTCTGGTGGCTAAAACGGACCATGTGTGGGCCACCCGCACCTCATTTTCACCCTCCATGGCCTCTTGCAGCACTCTGCTGGCCGAAACGGGGCCCAAAACAGGCTGAAAAATGGGCCAAAAAATGGGCTGAAAATGCCCCCAAAACAGGCCAAAACCAGGCTCAAAACAGGCCAAAAAACAGACCAAAAACTGGCCAGAAACCACATAAAGCACAATTTTTAATTATCATTTATTACTGCCATATTTGTGAATGGTCACTAACAGAAAAAATTGTTAAACAAGAAGTGGCTGCATGCTATTGAAGAGCACTTAAAACTATTGAATGAAAACTAAAGATCTTGATCTTCTGTAATTTTACATTTTTGGTTCTATAGCCTTGATAGAACTGACTGAAAGATAAAACTTGGTCAATGTGATACAAATAATTTCATATTTGAGCAGATTTTAATCAGTTAAACAGCTAGAATGTCCTGTTTTGACTATCAACCAGATAGAGTGTTAAATATTGTAATTAAAACGAAGAATTGATGCATGATTGTTAAATATCTGTTTTCACACCATTGGGTGCCATTTCAATATGCTAGCTTTAAAACTGACACACTTGTGGCAGTACTGCTTGTTTTTTTCAAGCACATCACTGTCTTTCCATTTGTTTCCCATGTACAGTTTGTTGTTTTTAGGTAGTAAAAGTGTTCCAAATAAACACATAATAATTGCATTCCAAGTAATGATTGGAGAGCTACTCCATCTATTTCCTATACTTTATGGATACTACATTATTTTTTTCTTATTGTCAACTAGGTTGAATTTGTATTGTCTATTTCTAGAGAAAATTATTAAGGATCTTCACTATGAGTTCCTTCACCCAACTCTGTTGTCAAATTTCTGTTAACTTGACTCATTCAGTGTGATCCAAATTCTAAGAATGTGAGCCGCTAATACCATAACCTTTTTTTATTATTGATTTCCAATATCTCTGGCCGTTGCTGCTACAACAGTTTTCTTTATCCAAATAATCTCTACCGTGTTTTCAGAGTTGTCTGTAACTATTCCAACTGTTTGGCTTTCCAAGTAGTGGCTTTTTAAATCATTCAGATTTTACCGTTTGACTGATTTTTTTCAACTTTCAGATGTGTAGGTCAATAGGTATTTTTGCATTTTTTCTGAATTCTGTAGAAAAAATCACTTTCTTTACTTGCATTTTCCTAATAAGTGTCCTCT
>JANHFR010007600.1:24135-36421 GCA_032468015.1 Mimophis mahfalensis | reverse complement strand
GCCCCAGTGAGAAAGGGGAGAAGGGCCAGCAAGGGTGCCCACATCCACATAGGATGGTGGAAATGGAGCGGGGGGGGGGGAAACAACAGGTGGGGGGCCTTCAGGGTGACTTCCCCCCCAACCTCCAGGAAGCCGGGCTGAAGAGTTGCCCACGCAGCAGCCGCAGGAGCCCTCCCAGGAAGCCGGCCCAGAAGGAGTCCCCAGGGAACACCAGGAGCAAGTTGAAGATGGTGTCGATGAGGAAGAGTGTGGGCACCCGCAGCATCACCTCCGCGGCGGTCCGGAGACGCGGGCCCAGCAGCTCTGGCGGCAGCGGAATGGGGCCCGGGGCCGTCATCCCCGAGGCCTCCTGTCCGTCTCTGGGCGATTGGCGGGGAAGAGGCAGAGAAAGGACATGACGGCGAAGGCAGCGATGGCAGAGGCTTGGCTGGTTCCGCCGTCATCTCTTCCCCGCCAGCCGCTGAGACGGGCAGGAGGCAGCGGGGACTCGGAGAGAAGAAGGAGAGGAGTCGGGCGCAATGGCACTCCTGTCTGTCTCTGGGCCTTCATCTCTTTTCCCTACCTCTTCCCCGCCAGCCGCCCACAGGCGAACAGGGGCGCCATTGCACCCGACTCCTCTCCTTCTCCTCTCGGAGTCCCTTGGCCCCTCGGAGTCTCTCGGCGGCTGGCAGGGAAGAGGTAGGGAAAGGATATGATGGCGGAGGCAGCGACGGCGGAGGGTTGCCTGCTTCTAGCTGCCGCTGCTGGCTTCGGTTTACTGACCAGCCGCGTGGGATCCCACCCATGTGCCTGGGGTGGCCGGCACCGCCATTCATGCCCTGGCTGCAAGTGGCCCATGCTAGCTGGTCGGGGACGGGAGGCGGGGGCGGAGGAGGAGGAGGAAGGAGAGGAGCCGGGCGCAATGGAGGCCAGCCACCCCAGGCGCAATGGCATCCGTGCCACTGCCGATTGGTCTGCGCTTGCGCATGCGCAGTTGCCAATTTGGCGTGTACACATGGATGCCACGCACATTAGCGTTTTATTATATAGGATTCTCATTCTATCACTAGAGATATATGATCAGCCCTATTAGGTAGACTAGGCCAAAAAATCAACTCCAGAAGAAGGATAAAAATATTTTTTCAAGGTCATTTTTCTTACGGTCTACATATACAGGTAATCCTCAATTTACAACTACAGTTGAGCCCAAAATTTCCTTTTCTAACCAGGAAAGTTGTTAAGTGAGTTTTGCCCCATTTTGGAACCTTTCTTGCCACAGCTGCTAAGTGAGTCACTGTTGTTAGGTGGATCTGGCTTCCCCATTGATTTTGCTTGTCAGAAGGCTGGAAAAGGGGATTACACAATCCTGGGAACTGAAACCGGTGTAAATTTGAATCTGTTGCCAATCTGTCTGAATTTTGACCACATGACCATGAGAATGTTGCAACAGTCCTAAGTGCGAAAAACATTCATAAATCACTTTTATCACTGCCATTGTAATTTCAGTCACTAAATGAACTGTTGTAAATTGAGGACTACCTGTATTCACAAATACGTTACTGTAGCACAGTGCAAAGGATTTGTGGTATCTGAGTTGTGATGGGTGAATGGTTCAGAAGTATTACCTAGCTATACTCAAGGCTTGTATGCAAAATCTTGGAGACCTACTGCCAACCATTGCCCAGTCGTTACTAACCTAAAGCCACCAGTAACGTACCTCCGTAAACAGAAGTCTAGAACAGGGTCTCCCAAACTCTGGGCTGTGGCCCACTAGTGGGCTGTGAGCTGTTTACAACCAGGTCATGTATATATTGTGCCTATGAATGACCTAGTGCTCTATTGCTCAGCAAAAGGTTCATCCCCACCATGATGTCTACATTAATTGGAAGTTACCATGCCAGGTTTAATTGCCTGGAAAATTAGTTTTCTTATACTGAAAAATCAACACTGGTCTGTATGAAATTCAGAAAAAATTCTGAAGTAAATTTGGCAAGCTGGACATTTAAGAGTTGTTTTCTGTGAAATTTGGCAGCTACATACTGTAAATTTGAGAAATAAATACGAATAAGATTTCTTACATTTTTTGTTGCTATATATTTCCCTGGGAAATGGCAGTACACAAAGCATTTAGCTGTTTTACTTTGAAGTTGCTGTGGCAAGGTCGAGTTTGGAGTTCGGAATGGTAGTGGAGACAAACAATGGACACTGGTAAAATGCTGCTTGTCTTTCAAGAAATAAGACAACGTTGCTTGTTTTTAAGATGTGGAAGAAGAGGAATCTTTATACTAAGTTTGCATACTTCTTTTAAAATTAGGAATGTAAAATGAATACAAAATAAGCTACAGAGATCTGAGCTAAAATGAAAGCTTTAGAAAATCTAGAAGAAAGCCAAAGAAAAATAGCCTGGACAATAAGGATCCTGAAAGAGGATCTGTCTCAATATACATAAGTTCATATCATTTATTCTTAGTGCTGTTATAAAAATATATAAGATACATCAGTCTGTCACACATACTTCCCAGCAAATATTGAAAGATGGTAGAGGTTTTTGAAAGAGAAAATTTAAAATGCAATGAAAATGATGGGCTAAGTTTCTTCTGTTTTTATTTATCTGTTTAGTTTATTTCCCATCTTTTTATTCATTCAACCCTCAAGTCACTTCATAGCACTAAAAGAATGCCAAATTAATAATGAAATGTTCCATGAGTTCCTTATAAATCTACTTATTCTGCATTTATGTGTTAAGGGAAGCAGACTCCATTTTTCAAACCTATCAGGACTTTTTTTTTTTTTTGAGTTTTATGTGTGCAAATATATTTCTAGCATTAACGTTCATTCGGTACACAGTTTAGTAAGTATGCCTTTTGTAAGGTTTTCTTGTGGAGGGAGGGCAAGCTTTGCTCAACCATGAAAATAATTGTTCTTCTATGCCACTTAAGTCGGCTTCCATTCTCTTTCCATTCCTGCTACGTTATTCTGGACCAGTAGCTCCTTTGAGTGAAAGACTACCTTCCCCTCCTCCCCACACACATTTTACTGGCTCAGATAGCTTTCCTTCTCTTTTTGGTATTTTATTGCCTTAGTTGAAATTTTCTGTGCCTCCACTGACATTAAAAAAAAAAAAGTAAAGGCAGAATTTCGTCTTTTCCAGTGAGCTAAAGAAGAGAAAGGTCTGGGCTAGTGGCCAAAAGGAGAGGAGGGGGGGACATTTGGCAAGATGCCTTCATTTCAGGGTTACAGACTTGAGTGGAAAACCTCTTCCCTCAGTTAGAAAATCAGGAGGGAGTTTTCTTTCATAATATATCAAAAGACCAATTTTTTAAAAAACCAAAACATTTAATAATTCTGTCACATGGAAGCATACCATAAGGCTCTCTTCAAGTTTTTACATTTTTTATAGTGCTTGAGTTGTTAGTCATCGCAATAAAATGATAGTAGTTTTCAGGGCATATTTTCTTGAGGCGTACAATATATATATAGTCAAAACTAAGAACATTTACAGCAACTATCCTATATTTTCCCAGGGATTATAATTTAAAGTGACATGAAAGAACTTGTAGACTTGCCAGATGGGTCACATAACTATCATTTCTCCTTATGTCGATTCAGAGTTTCCCATGATTGTGCGGGTGTAACCAAAACTGTACTTACCCAGGAGCGTATTTTTATGGATTTTTGTTTGTTGGGTTTTTAGGGACAGTAACAAGTTCATCTGAAAATGATGACCGGAGTGGGTCAAGTTTAGAATGGTCTAAAGAAGGAAATCTCAGAACTGGTGTACACCAAGGAATTATTGACCGAAGGACAGATAATTGTTCACCAGTCGCAGAAGAGGAGACAACAGAATCCTCAGAAAGTTCGTCAAAAGTGGAAGCATCTTCTGGAGATGGCCCCATTACCTACATTCAAAACTGTGGCTCGTTAGGAATGCCTCGGCCCAATTCTGTTGCAGGTAAGGAAGAACTGAAGAGTTAATGTTGATTTGCCTTCCAGATTTTCTTCTACTGAAGTGAAAACATTTCCCTTTAACATTGCTCTTGTATTAGCATAAGCCAATTCTCGTAAATTTGGATCTGTTCTTTAGCTAATGGGCAAACAGAGGCAGAGCTCAACAACAGGAATTTTTAAAAAGTACAACATAAACCATAAATCTGCTTATAGAATATTCTGACTTTTGTAATAGTTCTTGCAAAAGCCACCTATGTGATTTTATAGGATTCTAGTCAGGGAATGGAAGTTCATGTCCCCTTGACTGAGAAGAGAAGTTTGTCATACATGAAAGTACTTTAAAATATAATCAAGTACATTTCTGCTGAATTCTCTTCTCTTTGTTTCTATAAGTTTAAATTAAGTGGTGGTGGTTCCTGCCTATCTCTATTTTTAAATGAATTTTTTGTGTGAAGGCTAAATAACTCAAATTCCTCACCCCTATGTTTGTGGCTCATGTAGTTCATTCTTGGTTAAAAATATAGCCATTGTAGGATGGATGGACAGGATTGTTGCCTCAGTGAACTTGTTCCACACTGCTAGGAGTATATTAAGCAAAAGAGTAAGAACTGGTCACCCAATCACATGCCTTGCTTTTCTGATGAGGTTGCTATGAAGTGTCAGTCCATTGGATCGAACTTGCTCCAGTAAGCCTAAACAAGAGTGTGACCCAGCTGTGTATAATATAGCATCTGTGCTAGTGTTTTTATTGCAGATAATTTGAGGGCACCAGGAATAGTACTATCCTCTTCTTTTTGCAAGAAATGAAGATGGAATATATACAGATTTTAACATTATGAGCTGAATCAGAGGCATGAGGTTCCCTTCTTAATGAATGTATGAAAAATGGCACTCAAATTACACAATTGCTTGAGTGCCTATTTATATGGCTGGCATGTCTTTCAGTTCTTCTAGCCAAACTCATGATTTTGGTCTTTTGATAGTTAATTCCCAATATATTCTTCCTGTAGAATTCCATAAAGGCATTTTTGGAGACTATATAGAATCCCACATAATATTACCACACTATCTATATTGAAGACGTGGAAACAAATTTATTTCCCAGTTTAAGAATATGGAAGTTCAAATTTGATAGGTAATCTTATCAAGTCATTTAGGTAAACATTAGAGCAATGGAGCTTTTTCTCTTGTAATTTCTTCTTCTCTAACCTCTCCACTATTGGATGAGGGGAGGAAACATGATTTTGTAGGCAACCTCTCCTTTCTCTTACCCTTACCCTTCCCTTGCTCTCAGAGCAGAGAGATTGGAGAAAAAGGAATTGTAAGAGCATATACCATAAGCTAAATAGTATAAGCCAAATCAGTTGCTCAGTGCCCAAACAAAGAAGACATATAGATGATCCTATGTGCAAAGTTCTACCTTACCAGTCGTGGACAATCATGCCTAAGATTTTCACCTCACATGGTATCTTCTGGGAATTACTGTATAAATGGGGCATAACATCCTCCCCTCAGTGTGACTGTGGCGTCCCACATCAAACTATAGATCACATCATGACTTGCTGTAAGATGAGTGTATATCTCATTTCAGTTTCTGATTTTTTTTCAGATAAACAATGCTGCACTTTAGTGGTTAGATGACCTAGACATTAGTATCTGAATATAGATCTTTTAATTTATTTATTCATATTTAACTTATTTTTAATTTAGATGAAATATTAGGAAACATTGTCAATCAATGTTTGTTATGCCATGTGCTAAATAAATAAATACGGTAACTATTAAGAATCTCAGTGGTGCAGGATGTTAGTACTTAGCCTAGCAGCCAAGCTGCCTGTAATTAAGGCAAGTTTGAATCTCACCAGACTCAAGGTTGACTCAGCCTTCCATCCTTCCGAGGTAGGTAAATTGAGGACCCAGATTGTTGAGGGCAATAAGCTGATTTTGTAAAATGCCGCTTGGGGGGGCGAAAGCCCCAATAAGCAGGCATATACTAAAGAATGAAGGCTATTGCTAAGCACATTGAATTGTGCTTTAAGATTGTAAGCCGCCCTGAGTTTCCGGAGAAGGGCGGCATATAAATTGGATTAGACTAAAAAAAGACTTTCTGTGGCAACCTCTCCTTTGCCTGACCCTTTCCCTCCCCACCAAGCAGAGCAGTTGGAAAGGTAGGGATTGCAAGAGAGTAAGCTGTCTGCTGTTCTGCATATCAGAAACAGTGTGATTGCACTGGCAGTCAGTAGCCCAGGGCTGGGAGCCGTAGGCACACCACACCAGCAGCTTACAGGATTCTCTTGCGTCTTCTTATAGGACTCTTTAAGATTAATTCATAAAAGAAAGAACTATATCCTGAATTTGCTTTAAGGATAGTTGCTGCATTATTACCTTGTCCAGCTTTGGGAATGCTTAATGCGGCATAATCTTACTGTTGGGAAGTTATATAACCTGCAAGAGGCTGCTGAGCAATATATTTTAAACATAAAAAGAGGAGGAAGTGGTCAGTTTCAAACTGAGGAATAATCTTTAAAAACTGATCTTTTTAAAGCAGATCAGTCTGTGTGGGCAAAGCTATCAAAACTCATTTCTGTTTTGCTTGGGCAAATCTGCAGTGGGTTTATCTAGGCAAATTGGGGGTGGGGGTCAACACCAGGTGCCAATCACAGCAACATTATTTAGTTAGTTTAGTGTTTTTCAAAGGGAGATTCACTGTGTTCTGTAAAGTTTTCAGTGGTTTCCTATTTGGGGTTGCTTTTATGCTTCTTTTTTTAGCCGAATGAATAAATCAGAGTGGCCTTGCATCTTCCGTAATTCCGTAGAGATATTTGGATCCCCAGTGAACCTCCTTCCTCTCCCCTAGTTTACCACAGAGACCCATTTCCATGGATCTCTGCTTTCCAATTTTCTTTCCAGCTTGAAGTGGCTCAGCAAGTTCAGACAAGTGCCCCGGAGTTCTTTTCCCTGTTAATGCAATTGGCCCACTTAGACAAGGAGGTGCCTTTTCCATTGTAAATGTCACTGCTTGAACAATCCAGGCATGGATAAGAGCTGCTGGATCTTCGCCTGCCCTTGAATGGCGATTCTAAAGAAGGGAAGAAAGAAGCTGTATCTGAGTTCAAGGACTCCCTCTCGCATGTTGTAGTGTTGCTTCTTTGAGATGAACCGCTTGTGTTCTTTGTGGGAATTACAAAGCTCATAATTCATCTGGGTGTCTGTCTCAGTGTAGACCCCTTCCCTTGAACAGCATTTAGCTGTCTGCTAAGTGCAGTTAGCTAATGTTAAAACTTGCTTTCTTGATCTACAGTTAGAAGTAATAGGACAACTCTTCTTTTAATCTAATTTACTTCTATCCCCAAGCCCTTATTTTCTGCTGTGCATCAAAAAGACCCCCAACTGATTATTGTCATTTTGTTCAGCTGCTATTACAGTTAACTTTATTTCCTTTCCTTTTCTGGCCTGTTTATCAACTTTCTTATTTATGACTTTTAATTTTTTAAAGTTTTTTTTAATTTCTGTAGCAATGTTTAGTAAAACTAAGAGATGTTTAAATCCTTGGAAATACCTCCAGATTTTCTATTTTGCTTTTTTTAAAATAAAAAGAATAATTTTAAAAATTCTTCCAGATTAAAGTAGCTTTTGGTTTGTGTATAAGTCTTAATTCCCAGACTTACTTACTTACTTATTTATTTATTTATTTATTAGATTTTTATACCGCCCTTCTCCCGAAGGACTCAGGCGGTTTACAGGGCATTAAAAAAGATGAAATACAAAAATTAAAATTAATTATAATGACACACGCCCTCACAAATTAATTAAAATTTAAAACTTATATGTGCATGTGTTGTACGAGTTGAAGGATTTCACCCTCTATGTGCAAACAAACTTAGAATCTCTTTACATTAATGAACTTCTGTCTCCACTGCAGTGTATATCAGAACTCTTTAGAAATTAATTCTGCTGTTCAGTTTATCTGAGAACTGGAGCTATGCCAGGGTATATATATTGTTGTCAGTTCAGTTAGAAATAGTTGAGAAATGAGGCAGGTAGATGTTGCTTACAGCTTACTCCAAGGTATTGGAAATTATCCAAATCTCTAAACTAAACTATGTCTAAAGTGAGTTCAGCTCTTTTGGAAAACATCACAACAATATCAGGGTGTTAATTGTTACTAGTCGCCCTCTGCTCTTGTTTGACCCAAAGGTTGCTCAGTAAATGAGAAATGTTTCATCAAGAACTACGGACAGCCCACTTATTACAATTGGATATGTTTGGGGTTTCCCTCCTAATTTATATATAAATGTTAACCAGAAGTGTTTTTGTTTTTAATTTCTGCTGCATAACTCAGAGTTGTAAAAAGGCAAGATTCTTGAAGGTTATACCTTTGTAAGTTGTGCTATTGTTTAGCAATCTTTCTCCCCACCCTCCCAAAAAAGAAAAAACTTGGATTTGGGTAAAGTTCTGTGGTTTGGACAAGAACACTCTATTTTGATATACCTCCTCTTATTAATCCTTTGAGGTAGCTATTAATTATGAGGTTTCCCAGTCTGTTTCCCAATCTCTTGAAAAGATTTTATGATTAGTTATCTTTGGAAAAGTGAGGCTGAGAATGCAATCAATAACAATTATTGTTAAATGCTGCACGGAGTCTTTCTTGCCTCCTTTGGATATCCATTGACTCAAAAGTCATCTCAGCTACCTCGTCATACAGAAAAGCAGAAAGTTTAACATATAATTTGAATGTCAAACATCCTATTAAAATTGAGTCAGATACTGCCTAACCGTTTTAAACCCTTTCCAATCTTACTTTATGTTAAAAACACATATCACAAATCATATATTTAATTGAAAGAAAGGCTCCTTGACCTAGGCAATTTGAATATACAAATAGGATGTTTGAAAAATGTTTTCTTTACAAATAGGAAATTATACATAGTAGAAGTGACTTTCATGTGCAGATTTATTTCCTACTACAAAATATTTTTGGTTACATGATGTCTTCAAAAGAAGAACATGGAAATGTCTTGAGTATCTGATATTCATAATACAACAACCTGAAGCTAATAAATTCTTAAAATTTAGGGCCATGGGATATTATGTTTGACATATTAATAGACAATAGTGATATAATTAACTTCATACTCATGAAAGTTCAAGGCTCTATTTTCAGAGACAAAACTGCCAAAAGTAGTGGTGTGGTTCTGACAAGGAAACATTTCAAAGATCATTGCTGCTGTTGTTGTTATTGTTGTTTCTTGTTTATATCAGTTTTTCCAAAGAATTCTAGGGAACATACTCATTTCACATTTTCTCCTTCTCAAAGGAAGAAATGTTCTTTGTCTTAGATTGGCAACAAGACATAATCTCCCTTTGTACGAGTAAGAGCTGAATATTTTCCTGAGAGTGAATATAGCTTCAAACTATGGCTTAATAATCCTGACCCTTTTTTCCTCCCCTTTCTCCATTTCTTATGTAGAATTAAGAACAATGAACTGACGGGGTCAGGTAGCACGTTTTTTAATTTTAACCCTTGTACTTTTCCTACTTAAAAGTGTCCAAATATAGAATGATACTTAATATTTCATGCAAATCAGCTTTTTCCAAAACCCATGAGACAACACTATGAGAATATGCGTTAGCATGCAAGGGTTACTTGTCTTATCTGAGGATAGATTTATAATCCATGAATGAAGGTGAAAAACGGATACACTACTGTGTAGTTTCCTTCTTTTGGAGCTACATACTTGTGTTTTGATCCTTGCGTTCAGTCTTCTTACCTTCCTGATTAGCTAGCTATTCTCATTACAGCAACAAGTTCCACAAAGCTTGAAGATCTGAGCTATTTGGATGGGCAAAGGAATACGCCTTTGCGGACCTCAATTCGCTTACCTTGGCACAGCACTGCTGGTGGGAGAGTTCAGCAAGAAATAAAAGGTAAGAGCTAGGCCGCAGCCATGATATAAAAGATCACTATCCTTTTTCTAGAAGACCATACTATCAGTAGACACTGCAGAGGGTGCATTCATGGAAAACTGTTGAAGTCTGTTTCCTTCTTTATGGCAGTTCTTAGAAATGATTTATCCTGCCTCAATTTGAACTTCTATTTAAAAAGTGAGGACTGTGACTATGCCAATAGAAGAGAATATTTGTGGGTCAGGGTTGAACTGTGGGGTCCTGGGTGCTCTGTGAGCTTGGTTGTTTGCTTGCAGATGCTTCATCACCAAACTAGGGCAATCACCCATGTTAGGTAAGATCATCAATGCTAACATCTGGCACTGATGACTTTACTTAGTTTTGTAATGAAACGTCTGCAAGGAAACAGTCAAGCTCAGAGAGCACCAAGGACTCCACACCATGACTATGATCATAAAAGACAAAGGTGACTTATTATTAAATATTATATTTTTCAAAGAAATAAGTTCTGGGCTCAGAACATTATACCTGAATATTTAAAGTCAACATTTGTTAGAGCTCATTTCCATTGCTTGATACCTGGGTTTATAATTTGCTGCCATGTTTTTTCCCCCTTTGGGCTGTCTGTCTTCATATTGGATATTCACAGAATTTGTGACTTGTTCTGCTGCCTTTTCTCTCTCTAATTTATATGATAAATGCTGGATCCCATACTTTCCTTAATCCTTCTTCATATCTGTTAAGTCTTAAAGCACACATTTAGTCAGGAGAATTAGGGATAAGGCTTACTGAACATGATTGTTGAAACTAAGAGCATTTTGGATGAAAAATCTAGTGTGCTCATTAGAGAGACTAACTTCCTGATTTGTTTAGCACTCCTGCTGGAAGGAGGAGTTATATGGGAGTAATGGAACAGCGTGGACAAATATGTGTCCCCCCACCCCCCCTTTAAAATCAACTCACTGTGTCTGGACTAGATTATTGAATTTTAAACCAGATTAGATGTTTCTGTAGGATTTAAGTTCTTTTTTAAAAAAAAAAAACACAACCCCATTTCTTTTCATTGCTTTGTCTTCTAATAAAGTCTTTCCTTCTTTTAGCACGTTTTGTCCCATATAAGCCTCAAGATATTTTGCTAAAGCCATTATTGTTTGAAGTGCCAAGCATAACAACAGACTCTGTGTTTGTCGGAAGAGACTGGCTTTTTCAAACAATAGAAGAAAAGTTGAAGAATCCCAAGCAGACCGAGACGAGGGGAGCTGTTATCATTGGAAATGTGGGATTTGGGAAGACGGCCATTATTTCCAAGCTTGTGGCACTGAGCTGTCATGGAGGTCGCATGCGGCAAATTGCTTCCACCAGCTCTGCTTCTCCTAAAGGTAGGTTTGAAACTTCTTTTTCTTATTTGAAAAAAAAAAAAAAATGCATAAAATGGAGCTATATATATGCTTTTGTGTAAATGTGTCTTATATGGATTGCCATTCCTAAAGGGTAATAAACTTTCCATTAATCGATCATAAAACTGTTATTCTTCACACACACACACACACACACACACACACACACACACACACACACACAGAAAGGCCCTGTCTATAGGTAGTCCTTGATTTACAACCATTTGTTTAGTCACTGTTGAAACTTAACTAAAAAAAGTTATTTATAACCGATATTCTCAGTCATCCAAGTCAGGGTTGTCCCAAAGGTGTTTTTTCAAGAGGCAACTGGACTTTATGATTTTTCTTTGAAGATGTTTTACTTCTCATCCAAGAAGCTTTGTCAGCTCTGACTGGATAGTCGGGAATGGAAGGATTTATATTCCTTGCAAACAGCTGGTCATTTGCATCTTTTTAGACAGTCATGTGATCAAAATTCAGACGCTTGGCAACTGACTTGTATTTATGGTGGTTGCAGTGTCCCGAGGTCACATGAGCTCCTTTTCTAACCTTCTAACAAGCAAAGTCAGTGGGGAAGCCAGGTTCACCTAACAACCGTGTTACTAACTTAACAATTGCAGTAATTCATTTAACAACGATGGCAAGAAAGACCATAAAATGGAGCAAAAGTCACTTAAGAAATTTCTAACTTGACAACCAAAATTCTGGCCTCAGTTGTGATCATAAGTCAAGGATACATGGTCCTGTAAATGGTCTTTTTTATACTAAATTAGCTGATTACTTGGCTTTGCCTGGTCATCCTGGAGCCAGCTGCCTCCCTAAGGTTTCAAAAGGCCTCACCTCATCCCGTCCTAGGCCTCCGTATTGTCTGCTGCTGCTGCCGCCTCCTTCCCTGCTCGGCCCTCACCTTGTCTCAGGCAGCCTCCATTTCAAAGGGTCTCCATATTGGTGGCCTGTACTGCACAGGACCCAGCCACCCAGCCTGACACTGCTCTCTGGCACCCCTTGTGGCATCCTTAAGGAAAGAGCTTAAGCCAGGCATAAGGGAAGTCCTG
>JANHFR010007600.1:7175-19161 GCA_032468015.1 Mimophis mahfalensis | reverse complement strand
TGTACACCGCCCTGAGTCCTCAGGGAAAAGGGCGGTATAGAAATCCAATAAAAATAAATAAATAAATAAATAAATAATATTATGTAATGCAGAAGATTTTTTGTTTAGAAAAGAAAAATAATGCTTTATAGAGATATTTATAAGTGAATTTATACAGTTAAGAAAAAATGCCATATTGTGATTCTGCTGTTGCAAAAAATAAAAACAAATTACTCAACTGTTGCATAGAGAATTATATTAGATGTACAATGCTGGGAGCCAAATTATATTTAGCTAATGGATGTAAAAATATATACACGCACACTGAAGAAAAAAATTTGCTAGTTTAATTATTGTATGTTAAAGTAGAGCAGTGAGATCTGCACATACAGTTTGCATATTCTTCTGAGTTTTATGTCTCAAATGGTTTAAGGAATAATTAAGAGTGCATTTCAGCCTTTTTCAGATACTCCTTTTTCATTATTTTGGGTGGTTATGATCCAGAAATTCTAAACAGTGTTGTTTTCTTTAAAAGGTCGTTGCCTATCACTACTGCCAAGCTGACAACACTTACACATGCCTTGTCCCAGAATTTGTGCATAGTATTGCAGCCCTACTTTGCCGGTCACCTCAGTTAACAGCATACAGAGAGCTTTTGATAAAGGAACCACACCTACAAAGTATGCTTAGCCTTAGGTCCTGTGTTCAAGATCCTGTGGCAGCATTCAGAAGAGGCGTGTTGGAACCGCTGGTGAATCTTAGGAGAGGTAAGCAGGAAACATATACTTAAACATACGCGTGACCAGTGTGGAAAAGAATGTGGAATATTTCATAGCAGTGGACTGCAGAACAATGGAGAGGTTTCTTTTCTTTGATATACCATACAGAATGAAATGGGATGGAGGTGATGTAAAAAAGGTGAAGGTTTCCTGTCCAGTTGTGTCCTGACTCTAGGCTCAATGCTCATCTCTGTTTCTTGGCCAAGTGGTCATGTGACAAGCATGGCTATACACCAAAGGCTCATACAACCTTCCCACCAAAGTGGTACCTATTTATCTACTTGCATTTGCGTGCTTTTGAACTGTTGGGTGGGCAGAAACTGGAGCTCACTCTATTGCATGGCACTCACCAGCTTTCCAGTTGACAAGCTCAGCACTTTTAACTATTGTTATTATTAATTAAACTTGTATGCTCTGGGCTGCTCGCAACAATCAAAGATTACAATAAAGCATAAATTGTCAAAAGATAGTGATGAAATGAGGAATTTCACTCTTCCTTGCTCATCCTTTCCCAGTGCTTCACAGCTCTTCTAAACAACAGCAGGGGCATGGGGGGATCTGAATCTCAGGAGGAATCCCTTTCCAGAAAGCAGAGAGAAGGCATACATCCAGGGTTCTAGAGATGGTATTACGATATATATATATATTTATCTCATATAGGGCTTTATAAGTACAAATCAGCACCTTGACCGGTACCCGGAAGCAAATTAGTAACGAATGCAGTTAATGAAGCAGAGGCGTTACATGGATATACCATGGCAAAGTGCTTGGTAACTAAGGTGTCTGGGGCATGAATGACTATCTGAAGCTACTCCCTAATCTAGGAAAGAGAACAACTGGTGTTGCCAGATGGTGTTGTGCAAAAGCTGTCTTGCCACAATGACGCCTTCGATTCAAGCAGGAGCTGCAAATGCACGGAGCTCCCCAGTTTTTTATGTATATATTTATTAGATAGGAGAGAGACAGAGAAAGAGACAGTTGATATATTGGTCTTAAATTAATAATGAACATTAGCATCAAACGTTTTCTAGATTATAATTTTGTATATTTCTTGATATTCTTCCAAACTGTCTGATCTATACAATAATGGGGAATACAAATTATTCATGAAAGGCACTGTGCATCCATTTGCAAAATGGAACCTCAGCAGTGGGTGCCGTGCAGATGTTTGTTCCACAATCTAGAAATGCTTTGTAATCATTCCACTTTTAGCAATGTTGCCACTCTCTAGATAAAATGAAATGCAGTTGCTATCCATTCATTTAAGTGTATTTGTTAGATAGAAATTAAAGCAAATACCAGCCTGGATTGCCACTTTTTGATGAAATATCTAAGTGGATAAAACATGTATCACTTTTTTTCTTTTGGTTGTTAGTCATGCTTGATAATCTTCTAAGATTTTAAAATAACAACATAAAAGTATTTTTTTTATCTTTTTGGTCTATAATCCATTGTGTAAATTTAAAATTGGATGTTTGGGTTCCTTCAAAAAGGCATGAAGCTCCTCAGTGCTGTGTTGTTGTTTTTGTTCTCATTGACCATTGTAATGAATTTCAGAATTTGGGTCAGTATTGTTCTATGTTAATATTTGTACCTTTTTTAGTTACATCCTTCTATACAAAGAAGTGCTGTAGGTTATAATTAGTGTGTGCTTAAAATATGTATTTAATAATGTTTTCAAACAGAACAATAACAAATCACACCTTGAGAATTTTGGTAATAGGTTGATAGCTTATATTGTTGCATAAGAAATAGCATAAAATAGATGCACTATGAATATTTGGGCACGTAAGAGCTCTTTTTTCAGGGAATGAAAGCACATTAAAGCATGTTGTCTTCTTATCAATAAATATCTTGAATCTTTTGTCAGTTTTGAAATTAGTGCTATTGCCAAAAATAACATTTTGCTTGAGTGAACTATTTTAGAATTTCTTTTTTTTAAAGAGTTTCTTTATACAATTTCTTTTTACATACGTAAGTGCTTTGTAAACAGCGTATTGTCTGGATCATTTGCTGACACAGTAATATTTTTCCAGTTCCTAATTTCTACCTGTATTGTCCAACTATTGGTAAACAAGTCCCATGTTTGTAAATATTCCATATCTTCTTTTCCTTTTATCTTTAATGTATTTTAGTATTTCTATTAACATGCGAAGGATAATTTCTTTTTAAAAATATTTTAACTATTTAAAAGTATGAGCATGTTTCTGGGAAATTGTCAGAGTAGGACATTTGTTTTTCCATTTAAAATTAAAATACTTGTTTTTTTAATCTAGTTTTAACTGCCTACCTTATTAAGATAGAACTACATTTGTGGGTAAATCCTTTAACTTCAGAATAGTAGATTCATGGCAAACATTTGAATAGATTGGTCTGATTTACTAGAAAGAAGTCTCCTTTACGGACAGTAGAATAACATTTAGCTATGCCACTTTTTAGTAAAGGAATCTTCACTGTAGGTTTCTTAGAAAATAGGTAAAAGACACTTTCTATATTTAAATTAGTTGGCCAGTGTGTGTCAAGCGAAAATAGCCTTTTATTATTTGCTTTATCTTGCGTTCCATATGTAAAAATTAAAGGACATTAATATTTGTTTTTCTAATCAGAAATCACATTGCTGCAATATATTAATAAATGTTCTTACCTCTTTTGCTTTTTCACAATCGTGTCCTTCAGAACAGAAAATTTCAGAAGAAGAATGCATCATTTTGATAGATGGCTTAAATGAAGCTGAATTTCATAAACCTGATTATGGGGATACAGTTTCTTCATTCATCACAAATATTATTTCTAAATTTCCACCATGGTTAAAACTGATCGTGACTGTAAGAACAAACTTTCAGGTAATATTTAAGCAAGTGGTGGTAAAATTTTTGCTCCATTAATAACACTGCACTCTCAGAGCAGAAATTTTTTTCTTGGAAGGACTAATCTGAACTACAAACTACACTTACCCAGGAATGGCCATCGTCATAGTTTTATACGCAGTGGAGGCTTGTACAAAAAGGCCATAATGCATTGTGGGTTTGCAATATTTGTATTCAAGTGTTTTCATTCTCTAGTAAGAATGTTGCTCCATACCAATGCCACTGTGAGACAGTTTGACTCACATTGATGCTTGCTAAAATCTAAAACCTAGGAGTTGAGAGCTGTATAGCATTCTGAAGCAGCTGCAGTGACCTAATGCAAGTCTTTGTACCACACAGGTCCTTTTGCTAGAATTTCTGTTGTTCTTCTCATTTTCTCTTTTGTTTTGAAACATCTGTGGTTTCAAAGTTTTGTCTTTAAATTCCTTTTCTCCAATACAATCTGATTTCAAGATGTAAACTATAAATCTCTGAATTGAAGAATGCTAGGGATCAGTTTAGAGCAGGATTCACTTTCCAATCTTGACCACAGCAGGAGCCTAACCAAGAAGACTATTAGAACCATATGTCAGAAAGTCATATGATTGTCCCCTATTAAAGCATATGGGGGAAGCTTTTTCATGAGTATTTCTCATTGTTTTGCATATCCCACTGTCCTGTAAATTAGACCTTTAGCTTTTAAGTAACTCTTGTTTGGTCACAAAAACAGGATCAGGGTCAACTAGGGTCAAGTTATTAAACTTGACCTGTATCAAAGATCACCATTTTAGAGTGCAAATAAAATATTTTGAATGTGTTTGTATATAAAACCATTCAGGCAGACTAGAATAAATGCATTGATTTGTTTTGTATATATAAAGAATCTGGTTGTTGTTGTTGTTTTTGTCCCCAATAATAACTGTTCAAATATTTAATTGTCTGTATGAATATAGGAAATGAATAAAGGTATTGTTAGACCAAAGAGTTCCCTGTTAATTCGGTAAATATACATATACACTAGTGCTAAGATTTTTTTCTGATTCTCACTCAAACAACTTTCACCAGCTTTAACTTAGCATGGTTTTAAAATCAGTCGATATAATAATGAAATTTGACAAATGCCATAAAGTACTTATTTCTTTCTCCTTCCTTCTCTAATGCAGGAAATAACCAGCGCACATCCTTTCTTCACAATCTCCCTGGATGATTTTTCAGACAACAAAGAAATACAGTCTGATTTAAATGCATATATTCAGTACAGGATCAATGCCAGCCAGGATATAGTAAACAATATTTCCCTCAATGGAAAAGTTGATGCCGTGACTATTGGAAAAGTGAGCAACCACTTGATCTTGAGGAGCATGGGATCTTATCTCTATTTGAAATTGACACTCGATCTCTTCCAGAAGGGTCACCTGGTAATTAAAAGTGCAAGTTACAAAGTCGTTCCGGTATCTCTTTCTGAGCTTTATTTGCTTCAGTGCAACATGAAATTCATGACAAATTCAGCCTTCGAAAGAGCCCTCCCGGTGCTGAATGTGGCTCTGGCATCCCTTCACCCAATGACAGATGACCAGATCTTCCAAGCAATTAATGCTGGCCAGATACAGGGTGAACAGGAGTGGGAAGAGTTCTCGCAGAGGATGGAGGCCCTTTCGGGCTTTCTGATAAAAAGGCGTGACAAAACACGGATGTTCTGCCATCCTTCCTTCAGGGAGTGGCTTGTTTGGAGAGCAGATGGGGAAAGCACTGACTTTTTGTGCGAGCCAAGGTAAAATATAGGAGATACTAAAGAAAAAAAGAGTTTTTTAAGAGCCATCCTATTGTACGCTTAGTGGGGTTGAAGGATACATGGAGTTGAAAAACAGAAAGGAGATGTGTGCCTATCCAAAAGTAGAGGGTCCTACAGTTGTTAAGGAATAAATTATTAGATTCTGCATTTTAAAATTTAGTAACAGCAAGAATGGTGTTCTCATCTGCTGTAACGCTAGTGAGTTTGACTGTCCAGCATTGAAAATTCTTTACCAAATTATTCTCTATTTTCAGACAAGGTTTGAAAATAGAGAATAATTTGTCAAGTTTGCAGAGATTATAGACACTTTGACAGACAGAATACCTATTTTATTTTTTTAATTCCAAATGTTTATAAATCTGCCTATCATATAGAATAATGCGGTAGGAGGGAACCCATCAGAGGAATTCTATTAAGTTTTTGAATTTGGGGCGTTGATAAGTATTTTTCTGCCCCAGTTGTCATTTGTGAATCCTATAAATAAATTTGGGTACGGTCTGTAATGGAATTATTGATGTCTACGGTGACGTTCATATCATTTGGGGTGGGGTGTTCAGCTCTCTTGAGATTTATGGGCCCCTGCTGCTTGGTGCTCTAAATTTAGAAGCAGTTCAAAAATTAATGAAGCAGAATGAATGAGCATGTTGGCTCCTGGAGAAATGTACTTCATCAGGTCTCTTTTGCTGAGCAGATGTATCATTTGCATGCTAGTCCCGGCGCTGCTGCAGCTCTGGCAATTCTGTTTCCTAGTTTCGAGCATTTCAGTATGCAAAATTGGGGACTTAGTGCTGAGCTTGGCTATCCTTCGAGGCTTTCCTAACTACCCAAACGTAACACTGACTGAGGCTCTAACGGGTCTTCAAATGAGTTTTTCATGCCACAAAAAATACAGTAAGGTACAACTGAAACCCAGGCATACTTTAAAAACACTGTGATCTGACTTTGGGAGGAGATTATTGCTCAAAATAAAAATAATGAAAGTTCAGTTATCTGCGTGAAAACCATTAAATACCACTAAAGTCATTTTCTCCAAGGTGTCTTTCAGTTAAGAAGAAAGAGGCATTTATCATAATAACCTTGTGATAGACAGGTTGTGCTAGTCAAGGGGGGCAACTTACAGCCCCAAGTCTGCAGTATACACAGAGTTATCTTTTTGTGGCCTGGGAGACCTGTCTGATGATTCCCCAAACCTGAAGACATGATTTCCTCCTATTTTGAGGCACAAAGGAATGAAATATATTTATATTTATAGTTGTTATAGTTCATCATGTCTTATCATATCATATATTTATAAAACCTTGTGGAAAAAAACCCATCTCACTAAATGCCAAGAGTGTCCATTGTCACCAAAGCATTGCCTTCCCTTATCATTGTAATGAGTATAATTACTCAATAGTTGCTCCAAACTGCAAGATTGGTAGCATATAAATTTAATTAATTAAATTAAATTATCCTGCATTATTTGATAATTATTTATTATGAAGTATTGTTTTTATGTAGGCAGAATATATTTTGGTTGATCTTGAAAGCTAATCCTTAATCCTTCATTGGGAGGAAATTCTGGGGCTAGACTGAGAAGTTAGCAAAAAAAAAGCTTTCTGTATCATTTGAAGAATATAATTCCATGAGGTCACTAAGTTGTGCTCAAATAAGCGATTACCTTTTTGTTTCTTTTCAATCTCTAAACATGCATAAAATTTTAATCCATTGAAATTCATTGGAAGTCATCTTTTTGAAGATTTAATGTTGACTTACATTCTCATAGTCACATTGTACTGGTATTATAAATACAATACATTTTCATCCTAAAAAGAACTAGTTTAGTTTCAGAATGAGGTAGAGATAACAGATCAGAGTAACGGAGTTGGAAGAGGTTTTGGAGGTCTTCTAATCGTGCTCAATGCCTTTTCAGACAAAATGGTGGTCTGATCTCTTCTTAAAAGCTCCAGTATTGGAGCACCCAAAACTTCTGAAGGCGAGCTATTGATTGTTCTGTCAGGAAATTTCTTCTTAGTTCTAGGTTGCTTCTCTCCTTGGTTAGTTTTCATCTATTGTTTCTTTTTTCTTTTCTTCTTTTTAAAATATTTTAATGGTACATTTTCCATTATTATCCATCACATTCACAGTTTTGCAACGACTATATTAAGTCCTTTTTAAATATACATCGTATTATACACCCTGGCTATAACCATTATTCTCATAGTCATACAGTGTAGTCTCTTTTAAATACTATAGTATTGTATGTCATAATTACAACTATTGTTTTCATAGTTGTTACCATACCACTCTATTACCTGCGCACGGCTCCTGACCTTCGCTCCTTTCGGAAGGAGTTGAAGACATGGCTCTTTGCACTAGCCGGCCTAGATTGAGGGGTTTTAACATGTTCATAGGGCTAATTTGATTTAATTTTTTCTTAATTTTTGTACTGTATGTTTTTAATGGCCCTGTAAACCGCCCCGAGTCCTTTCGGAAAAGGGCGGTATATAAATATAACCAAATAAATAAATAAATAAATAAATAACAGCTTTTTTATTTCCTAAGTTTAATATATTTTGAAATTTAAACTCTAGGCAGAGGAAAGAGAGAACGAAGATCTGTTGGTTGAGAGGGGACTTATTAGGAACCTTTTTAAATTTGTCTCCCTTCTTTTTATTGTTGCATTTAGGAATGGACATGCTCTTCTTGCATTCCTCTTTTCACGTCAGGAAGGAAAACTTAACCGTCAGCAAACAATGGAACTTGGACATCACATTCTTAAAGCTCACATTTTTAAGGTAAGAGATACATTTTATTCTGCCATTTAATCTGCCTTTTTGACTTATTCTTTGTTAGGTATTTCTGTCACAGTGCCTTACATTTCAACATTCTTGGTGCTTAGTAAAAACTGGAGGCCAACACCACTAAAGAACTGGCAGCTGTGACCTCACAGTGTTGTGCATAATAATAGTTGTTCTTTATTATTGTTACTTCATATACAAAAGCATGCCAAAACAATTTATAAAACACAAAATACCCAACTTAAAAAAAAAAACAGAGAAAAGGAAACAAATACAGAAACAAAAGCCATTACTTGAACATTCAAATAGAGAAGACTTGGTTTAAGACACCGATTTTCAAGTGCAACATTAAGATAATTTGAGCATTCCAGAATGGAGGCAAAAGAGAGAAAACCTCCCCTTTTGAAACCAACTTGAAGAATATCAAGAATGCATTAAAACAATCTAATAAATCTGAATTTATCAGTGCCTGAATATTAATAGTTAGACTGTTCCTTCAAGAGCATAATTGAATACCTGCTGAAGTTAGCAGTTGGGTCTCCTGATTATCCATAGACCTCCCATACTCTTGGAATGCTTCCTTCCAAATCATATGTCTATTCTTCTGAGAGAACCTAAACCCATTGAATATGGCAGCATCCCAATTCCAATAAGCATTGAGGAACTATCCATCCACAAAGTGTGTGCCTTGCCTCAGTTTATTGACCTTCATCCATCCCATCCAGAAGATGCTGGTTGCAGATCCAGTAGCATCTCTAGCCTTTACCAACTCCTATTGAGGATCCTCAGCTGGAGGGCTTTATCTTGATGCTCAATGCCGGTAGAATCAAAATCATGCCAGTAATTATTCATGGCCAGAGGTATACTCCTCAGATGTTATTTTCTGAATCCATCTCCAAACCAGGATCAGAAACCCTCACCCCCACCCCATAACTATAGAATTCATAGCTGTAAATTTCTCAAGACAATATAGGCGGATATCATAATTGGCAGCATCAAAATGTCCCAAAATTGCACTTCCTCTGTCCCCTGTATGATTATCTGACAGGATGACTGTAGTTATACTGTATGGAGTTTTTTATTGTTTTTAATGCTTGTATTGTTTGTATGGTTGCTTTAGTTTTTAGATTTTTGTTTTTGTTCATATTTTAACTGTAAGCTGACCAGAATCATAAAATATGAGAGAGATGTCTATATGAGTAGATAAATTGAATAATTAGATAGCTAGGAAGACAGATTACATTTTCCCCAAAGCCAGACTGGAACTGAAATTGAAAAAGCTTGAGATAATTGGCAGAGCTACACCTATAGCATTTCTCAACCATTTGTCCCATAAAGGGATATTGGTACTAGGTTAGGGCCGCCATCACTGTACTAGGGCAACAGTTGGCAAATCTCTGGATGCAGGGCAAGATTCTTCAGGAGTGGACAGACTACTTTGATACCATTCAGGGACCTTCAAATTGGATTGGCAATCCATTTTGTTTCAAGAGCTGCATCTGTATCTATATGCAAACGTGCATAGTTAAACGTCTGTCTGTCTCCTGGGCAAGTAAAGATACATATAGCCTCCATTCCATCACATTCCAGTTTTCTGTATGTTACAGGTCAGAAAAAAGAGAAGGTAAAACTTTTCCCCCCCTCAGGTAGAGAGAAAACTCTGCTGGCTATTGCTATATCCATGCAGTGGCACAAGGAACCCTCACCAGGCACAGATCTTAAGGCCTTTTTGGATGCAAAGTGGCTACATGTGCTTTAAAAGATTATGCACCTTAAGTATATTTTTATGCCTGAAAAGCCATTATGATAATCACCCTGAACTATGAGAATTTAGTCCATGAGGGCTTTTTAAAAAAAATGTCAAGGAACGTCTAAGGCAGTGGTTCTCAACCTGTGGGTTGGGACCCCTTTGGGGGTTGAAAGACTCTTTCACAGGGGTTGCCTAAGACCATTGGAAAACACATATTTCAATGCAAATATAGGTGTATGTGAAAATAATTTTATGGTTGGGGCTCACCACAACATGAGGAACTGTATGGAAGGGTCGCAGCATTAGAAAGGTTGAGAACCACTGGTCTAAGGCTTCTTTCTGTAGTTTCACCTCCCTGCAATTCTGTTGTTTCTGTTTTTGTTACCATCACCGTTCATTGTGTCTTGCCAGGGACTGAGTAGAAAAATGGGCATTTCTTCCAGTCACCTTCAGGCTCTGTGGATTGGCTATAGCACTGACAGTTTGTCAGCAGCACTTGCATCTTTGAGAAATCTCTACACACCAAATGTAAAGGTAAGAAAATAAATTATTGGTTATGTTTCCCATTTGTGTTCTGATAATAATAATAATAATAATAATAATAATAATAATAATAACAACAACAACAACAACAACAACAACAACAACAACAACAACAACAACAATTTGGTAGTTGTTCCGGGGGGGCAGGCAACATCCTTCTTTTAAAAAAAGTAGAATTTGGAAATAATAGTGGGTTTTAAATGTGTTGAGAATTTCTTCCAATATGAAGAGAACTACTGGAATGTTCCATCAGCCATTCCATCAACCTCAGCTCAATATAGGTTGTTTTTGAAAAGGTTTTTCCCCCCCTTCAAATCTTTGTTGTTTTGAAAAGTTACTAGTTAAGATGGCAAGCAGAACTAGCGAGAGTAAGGTCAGAAAAAGCAAACAATTTTATAAAAGAAGGCATGTGCTATTACAAAAATATGGCCAGATTATGAGGTGATATTTGGCTATCTGCATTTGCAAAATTAATTGAAAAAAAATCCCCATCTCAGAAAAAAAACCTCAGTGGAAGAAAGCTGGATGAACTCATTGCTTCTACAAATATTAAGGCTAGATGAGTTAAGGTGGCCAAATTCTCTATATAGGATAGATAAGAGTTCTATCTTCTATATTATGATGTGAATGTACATTACTTGAATAAACTGATTCCTCATTTACATCAAAGTCATTCACAGTGGATAAGCTGAAGTTATCCCCAACTGGGATTCCATTGAGTGTAATCATACTTCAAATTAATCAAATTGAATATCCTCATTACTGTCATTTGGCCTGATACACTACCATTAGAGGACTAGAGATGTGTGTGTGCGCGCATGTGTGCTCTTTATAATTTTAAGAATTATAACATTGTAATTGTTTAATAGTGAGCCATAGAATTCAGTGCAACTCAGTTTGCATTTGTATTAAGGAACCTGTAGGATTCTAAATTTATGGTAATAATGGCAGCAGTTATACTGAGTAAATTGCCAGTGAATTGCCATAATAATGTTTATTATCTTACTCCAGAGCAATGTTTAAGTGGAAAATCATACTGAGTCAATTAGATTAAAGTCTGTGACTGCAGCAGTCCCAGATAAATATTACATTAAGATATTACTAAAACATGTTGGGAGAGGGAGGCCATTGGTCTCTCTGGTTCTGTTATACAGAAAATGCTATAATATGCTCCTTTTTCTTCCATTCAATCATGTCTGATTTTTGGAGACTGCATGGACAGGTCTCTGCAGTTTTCTTGGCAAGGTTTTCAGAAGTGGTTTGCCATTGTTTCCTTTCTAGGGCTCATACAAAATGACTAGCCCACACAGCTGGCTTTGTGCCGAAGTCAGGACTAGAACTGCCATTTTCCTGGTTTCTAGCCTGATGCCTTAATCCAGGGGTATCAAACTCAAGGCCCGTGGGCTGGTGCTTAGATATGGTCTAGAGGCCTGCCCTGGAAACAGCAAAGGGCTATCTCACTTGTGCCCCAGCACAAGTGATGTCAAGCTGGCCACACACACCCCGGCCATGCTGGG
>JANHFR010007597.1:192634-203046 GCA_032468015.1 Mimophis mahfalensis | reverse complement strand
CAGCGTCTTAGCCACTGAGCCACTGCATCCCCTATATAATTGTACCACATCAAAATGTTGTTAAATGGTATCATTTGTGATGCGGTCAAGAAGGGAGATGCCTGATATCCAACAGAACATTTGCATTTTCATGGTGTGGAGATAGCCCTCGGTCCCTGTTGCTGCTGCCCAGCATTCAGTGCCATACTGTGCAACAGGGCAGATTACTGTCTTTTAAATTTTAGATTTAAGACAGGTTGGCATTCATCTGTTGCATAACACACCAGTGAGTTCTCACCAATGCATCCAAGCTGCATTCACCCTTGCTTGCACCTCATCATGCGAATTGACCTATGACCACAATGGGCCCATAATTTCCATTACTAGGGAAGTCAGTTATTAAGTTAGCTGTGCTCAATTTGATCACCTTCTTTACTGGAAGGTCATTGTGGTTGTTAAGTAAATATGACTTTTAAGTGAATCCAGCTTCCTCCATTGACCATGCTGGGAAGATTATAAATGGCAATCATTTGATCGGGGTGGGCTGCTACAGGTTTGCATGGGTTCAGGCAATCATCTAGCTAAGAGTCTGCCCAGTTGGGTGAACCCATAAATCCCAGCCCTGGCTGGCCCTGAGTTCGGGAAGGGCAGAAATGGGCCTATTTCTGGCCCCCAGAGGGCCTCCAAAGCCCAGGGCGGGTGAACCGCCCCCATGGTGCAGGCGACCAACTAGGCCACACCCACCAGGCTGCACCCACCAAGCAACTGGGCAGAGAGCTGATTGCTAATTTTTTTTTTAATCCCACCCCTGCATGCAATCCTGAGATGATGTAATTATTGTAAATACATGTTGCTTGCCAAGCGCCTGAATTTTGATCATGTGACCACATCCATGGAGCTGCCATGATGGTTGTAAATTCAAGGACCAGTTGTAAATAATTTTTTGGTGCTATTGTAAGTTGGAATGGTCTGTAAGTCAATGACCACCTATATACAGTATTTCAGCATGTACTTTTTGAAAAAGGTTACAAGACTGGAGGGTGGTTTTATTTCTGTGCATTGGTTGCTGTTTTATGGATGTTTATTCTGGAATTGCTGTTTTCTTGTAACCCTGTGAAGTCCTGCAGCGTCCCTACGAATCAGGGGGACTGAAAATGTATTCAATAAATAAATTCCAGCAAAGGATGAGAAGAAGAGAGACATAAAATATCCAAATCTACCATGCTTGGAGAAATATTGATTTTACACAACAAGCTGATTTTGAATATAGATGAGCTGCCTGTGGTTGTTAAAATGCTCCCTTATATTCAGGAGAATTCCTTAAAAAGTCATATTATTTTTGGGGGTATATTAAATGGAATATTAAAAACGGTGAAAACAACTATTAAAAATCTTGGTTGACTTGCTGACAGCTAAAAATACATCTCAATTTTGAAAGGAGGAATATTCTGTTGGTACCCAAATAAAGAGGGGAAGATGCAGGTTTACAGAGGGGGCATTTTAGAACTTGATTTCACTTTCCAGAGCTTTAATCTCTCTAAAACAAGAAGTTTTATCCACAATTGCTCTTGCAGCCAAATTGAGTTCCTTGAAAATTATACTTGCAAATGTCACTTAATATTTTCTGTCTCCTTAGAGTATACAATTGGCCTTTCAAACTCACTTAACAAAGAACATGAAACTCTGAGTTCAATATTACTAATGGTTAAATAAGGATGTTATGTTTGGCACTTCTGTCAGAATAATTACAAAGTAAACCTGGGTCACCCTTGTTATCATAAACCATCGAAGGAAATTAGCATGGGATTTCAAAACAACCCAAAGGAAGATCTCAGTGGCTTGTGAAAAACAAACCAGATTTTCATTGAAAGGAATCTTGACTGATGGACCTTGGAACAGTTTAAACACTTTTAAGTCATAAGTCTAACCTTTTATTAGAAAGACCATGCTATTTTACTGGGTTGCAAAAAAATGGATAGTGAACACATATTCTAATCTTGACACAGAAAGTCATTGCTATTGCAATGAAAAAAATATGGTTGGGACACAGGTAAAACAAAGGCAGAAAAACAGTTATCTGGAAATACATAAATAAATGTACACCCTCCCATATCAAAGACACAGGACAGTTGTGCCATTATTAGAAACTGTTGATGCAAATGAACTTTCTAAACTTATAGACAGATTTATGCAAAACCATTCACTTTTTTCCAGGGGTGGGCTCCAAAAATTTTAGCAAAAGGTTCTCTGCTCAGTTGCTGGGTGTGTATGGCCTTGTGGGTGTGGCCATGGTGGGTGTGGCTTAGTCAGCCTTCTGCACCCTGGTGGGGGGTTCACCCTGGGCTTTGGATAAGGTGGCCAGATTTCACTGGGATGCCAGCAGGACGGTGAGCGGGGGTTGAGAGGAATGGCGATGCGCGGCACGGCGATGGGTAGGATGGGTGGGGCCAGCCAGGAGTGGGATTTTTGGGGTTCTCTGAAATGGGCAAACTCTTAGCAAGAAGTTCCCTTGAGCTCCTGAAACCACCACCAGCCCATCCCTGTTTTATTCCATATTATATATTCAAAATGCATTCAATGCCTACCAAACAAAATCAAGTACGTGATGTTAGTTATAAGCATTGGTAACAAAACTGTCCAGTTTTCCTTTTGAGTTTATTTGGTTCATACCTCCAACATTCGGAGCAAACCCTGAACACAATAGTGTGATGAAACCCACACTTTATGGAGTATAATGAACTTTCTCAGGCAAACTATTTTATTATTTATTCAGTGTATGCAGGCAACTCATATTTCACTATGAGAAAATCTTGTTCAACTAGATCAGGGGTGTCAGATTCAAGGCCCGCAGGCTGAATCTGGCCTGAGGGGTACTTAGATCTGGCCTGCTGGGCCACCCTGGAAACAACAAAGGACTGGCCCACAGTGCCTCTGCCAGCAAAAATGGAGCTCGGCAGGCCGTGTGCTATTTTCCCTGGGAGCGGGTTGCAGGAACCAAAAACTTAGCTTGTGAGGGCTGTGGCTGGCTCTCCTGAGCTTCGTTTTCATTAGCAGGGGGTTTCAGGAGGCTGTCCCAGCCAAAAATAGACCTCAGGAGTGCTCAAGCCATAGGCGTTCCCAACACATTTTATCAATTTTGAGTAATATGAGTGACCCAAAAGGCAGATAAAAGTATATTTTAAAAAAAACTGTGAATGAATGTGAGACTTTCATTCTTTCTGTATATATGCATGTCTATGCAGAAATATCCCAAATACAAGTTTGGGGCAGGGAAGTAGGTAAAAATGCTGAAAAACCGAACTAATCAAAAATTGAGATTTGCCCATTATTATCAGGAGCTCTGTGTAATTAGATTGAGGTATCTAAATAGCCCTGGATAATGCCTAACAAATCAGAATATCAGACCAAATTTGAAGTCAGGCCATAAAACTCCCCAATCCCCATTGTTACCGGCTAGACTGGGCAGTTTACGAAAGCAGTTCAGAAGGAAAGAATTTGCTTGTGTCACATTGCCAAGAAAACTGCCTTACATATCCAAGGAGACATTTATAGGAGTCATCTTTTTTCAATATTTATTTCAACAACAACTTTTTTCCCTTCTGACTTGATTTAATTGTGGTGAGGATAATGTCAGATATAGAAGTAAAATAGAATAAAGGAATGGGAGATTATTGTTTAAAGTTTCAGTACAATTTGGGGCTGTTATTCCAATTCAGCTTAGGGGATAAAATATTTACATGTAAATTTTTTGACTAAGACAATTCTTCATGCATGTGTTTGTTTTGTAGATTATGACTATGTCCCTTGCCAATTAGGTAGACCCCCAAAATTTTACACACACACACACACACACACACACACACACACACACACACACAAAGGCACAATCCTTCCAATCTTCTTTTATAAATCTTTGTTCTTCTTGAGAATACTTATTCTATATTTCAAAAAAAAAAAATTGTCATCAGCAATGCAGTCATTTCAACAATATATATTACGTAACATGTCACAGATGCACAATTTTATACAACAGACTAAAACTGATTATATATTGTACATATGGTGTGTTGAGGGGGAAGTGAGGGGAAAACATCAGACTTTACTTAACACTAGAGGGGCACTTTCTTATGGGCAGCACATTTTAGTGATAAGAAGTGTTTTAAACATATGTTAAATATTGAGTCACTGCACATTCAGCTTCAGCACTATCTATGATCTGACATTACTAGAATGCATACAAATTCTAGTCTAATGAAAAGAAAGACTAGGGCTGACATGATAGCACTCTTCCAATATTTGAGGGGCTCCTACAAAGACAAAGGGGTCAAACTGTTTTCCAAAGCACCAAAGCAAGACAATGGTTGCAAATTAACCAAAGAGAGAAGCAGCCTAGAACTCAGGAGAAGTTTCCTAATAGCGAGAGCAATTAACCAATGGAATAGCTTGCCTTCAGAAGTTGTGGGTGGTCTATCACTGGAGGCTTTCAAAAAGAAACTGGACAACCATTTGTCTGAAATGGTATAGGGCAGGTGTGTCAAACTCAATCTCATTGGTGGCCACATCAAGATTGTCTTTGACCTCGGGTGGTGGTGGTGGTGAGGTGTGTGGCCAGCTTGATGTCACTTATCAAGGCCTCATTTTCAGCCATGATGGTCTCCTTCAGCACCCTGTCAGCCAAAAAGGAGCTCAAGGAGACTGCCCACATGCCCCCCCCAAGCTCCGTTTTCACTGGTAGAGGGTTGCAGAAGGCCATCACAGCTGAAAACAGAGCCTAGTAGGGCTGCATGCAGCCCTCCAGAGCTCCATTTTCACTGGCACCACAGGCTGGTCCTTCACTGTTTCCAGGGATCCAGCCCACAAGCCTTGAGTTTGACACCTTTTCTATAAAGTGTCCCGGTTGAGCAGGGAATTAGACTAGAAGACTCTTCCAACGCTATTATTCTATGCTATATGTTTTTAAACAACTTAGTATATAGTAGTCTTCCTTAACCTTACAAATAGTAGAAACTCAACTAACATGAAGTTCAGGGCTGCTGGAGGTTTGCAGGGGTTTGGGGGAAAATCTCTCTAAAAATCTGCCCAGTTTGGAGAACCCCCAAATCCCACTCCTGGCTGGCCCCTCCCACACCACACCACATCTCCCAGGATTCCCCATGCAGCCAGTTTTGGATGCTAGGTAAGTGCAGGGCCCACGCGGAGGCTCCGGAATGGTGAAAAATGGGCCTCCTGGAAGTTCTAGAAGTCTGGAAATGGGCCTGTTTCTGGCCCTAGAGGGCCTCCCAAGCCCGGGGGAGGTCATTTTTGCCCTCCTAGAGGCTCGAGGAAAGCCTTCAGAACCCAGGGAAGGCAAATGCCCCCCCCACATCATGGTGCAGGAGGCTGACTAGGCCACACCCACCATGGCCAGGCCCACCCAGCAACCAGGCAGGGAACCCCATGCTAAAATTTTTGGAGACCGCCCCAATGAAGTTCACCAGCATACTAATCACTGCTGAGTCAGTTGTTTCCTAGACATTTCAGTCAGCCCTATTCCCCATCACAGAAGATCAAGCATGACATCTAGGATCAGTCTTCCAAAAGAGATGGAGAAGGTCTTATTTTCCAAGTGCTTCTACCCACCTCTCTGAAGAAGGAAAGATTACTCATTCTGTTCCTTTCTTACAAGTTTCTAGTCACTGTGCAGCCCCAGAGGAGAGGTGGGTGGGAGCATGAAAAATACAGAGAAACATTGATTCTAGAGAAACTCTATTTTTAATTTGATGATGATGATGATGATGATGATGATGATGATGATGATGATGATGATTGCAATACTGCCATAAAACATGTTTCCATTTTGATTGGAGAGAAATACCAACAGAGTATTGATATAGCATAATTGGCCTAGATGTGTTAACGTCATTAAAAAGGATCTTTCTATGACACAAGGAATTTTCCCCCCCATTCAAATAGACCTTTCCTCAAGGTCCTATGATGATCCTATGTATCATCTTAATATCAAATCAGTTGAGGATGTGATAATATTTATATAAAGGGAAGTGATTTATTAATCTTTGCTTGTTCAGAAGAATAGAAAATAGTCAACAGTCCAATCTGCTGCATTTGAAGACAGAAAAGGTTCCAATTTTGATTGTACCTTGCAAATATTTCTTGGCAGTAAGCCAATGCCACTGCTTTAGTTTCAGCAACATTTTAAAAAAATAATAATAAAAGCATGTTTTCATTGTTTCAACCTGATTTACAAAGAAAACTCATCAGGCTATTTTGCACAAAGCACTGTCTCAAATGGAGAACTTTAGCTCCTGGCCACACAATGCATTTGCAACATATTGACACTGCTAGGAAACCCAGGTTGTTACTGGTTTTACTTTTTAAATCATACTGGCATCTAATCCACAGCCAATAAACTATTTACAAAATGTTTGCAATAAAATTTTCAACTTTGGGGGGGCGGGATCGTGAACCCACCAGAAAGCTTGTTTTGACATTTTGATCCACATCACCTCATCCTGAGCTTGCTGAGTAATAAGCAGATATAGCATTACGTAGTTATGTAAACAATACTCAGTCAGGAAAAAAAAATCCAGATTAAAATACGTGATGATCACAGACTTTCTGGTAACAGGAAGAAAATAAAAGCCTAAGGTATCAAAAGCGACAATGAAAGAACAAAGCAAATAGCCTAGTTAAAAGGGTCTCAAAAACTGTAACAGGTTCTTTTCCAGTTCTCTGAACTTACATTTTCCACCTCTCCCCATCTCATCCCACCTCATCTCATCTTATTCACACTCCACAAGCATTCAAACATGCAGCTGTTCTTTTAACTGACTCCACTTTCATATCTTTTTGACCAGTTGTGATGTGTTTTTTTCCCTCTAGGTTCTGGATTTAAAAAGTGACTGACCCATGTGATGGATGCCTTTATGATGTTTGTAAGGTTAAATCCAGATGTCTGATTTCCACATCAGACTGAATTAAGAGGTGTGATAAAATTATATGAAATGTTACACATATTTTTGTATACAGTATTTCAGATATTTGGACTTGGTTTGGACCCTCTAATTGCAAGGAATTTCCCTAAATGCAGAGCAATTTGTTCTGAGTTTATTAATATAATGTATATAATTGAATGCACACACACACACTGACGCTCATTATAAAGGGACATTTATGATTTATGCATACATACACAACACAGAGATACTTTTCATCTCTAAATTGCAAAAGGCTTGGATCCACATTTATATTATGACATTCTAAGTTCTTGAGAAGAACTTGATGTATATTAAGACCAATACCAACAGAAGAACTGGCAGATGTGACTTTATATTGTTGTAAACAAATAATATTTTTAATCCTACTTATATTATTTTTTTATATATAATTCAAGGTAGCAAATAGTCTTCCTCTTTTCCCCACAATAGCAACCCTGTGAGGTGGGTTGGGATAGGACTGAGCGAATGGTCCAAAGTCACTCAGCCAAGCTTTCCTGACTAGGGCAGACTAGAATAGACTCCTAAGTCTCCAGTCATAGAAACTTAATACAAATAAAATGCAGTATGATACATAAGAAGTAAAGTCACCTACATCTGTAGAACCCTAGGCCTGTTTGTTCAACTTTGAAAGGAAATTGTGTTTCAGTTCCTTGGAAAAATTCACATGAAAATATGAAGTAAACTGTCACTGATTATAAATCGCCAAAACTGGATGAAAAAAGGATCAGTTACAATTATATTAAATATGTGTCCAGGGAGGAATAAAAACAACATGAATCATGCTTATCTGGTGCATTCAGATGAGTTTGTGGACTATTTGAACATTATACATCTATAAAATTTGTACCTTTGCCAGTGAAAAGGCTCCAGATTGCAAGGAGCCATTCTTCTATGAGTTATTGTCAGGCCCCAAACCAAGAAAGAGACATGGTGATTCTTTTAAGCTGAATTCCACATCTATAGACAAAATCTTGCCAGACTGAAAACTCTATATGCAATACATTCTATGAGCCATTGGGGTGGTGCTGTCTTCAGGCTATTTCTCTCACACATGGTGTCTGAGCTGAGTTGCCTCTTACCCCTCTGAAACAGACTGATTTCCTCATGGAAATCCATCTCCTCGCTACATTCCATCATGTTTATATATCTACTAGCTGATTACCCAGCTTCACCCAGGTATAGCCGTCCTGGAGCCAGCTGCTTCCACCACTTCCTGCTCCATCCCCATGTCTCATCCCAGACTAAGGTTTCCAAAGGCCTCACCTCATCCCGGGCCTAAGGTTTCCAAAGTCCTCACCTTACCAAATGCCCATGTATTCCTTTCCTTTCCTTTCCTTCCCTTCCTTTCCTGTCTTTTCCTTTCTGAAGCAGAATCACCACCAGACTGAATGAATGCCAATGGCCACTTCTGCTTCCTGAGTGCTCTGATTTAGGAAGATACCAATGCATATGGAAGGGGGAGATGGGAAAGGAAAGCCTCCCCCCTCAGCATGGACTCTGGAAGGCAGAGGCAGACTTTCCCCCTCTCTGTGTGGAGCATTCCTAGCAATGCTTGCTGTGAATTGTAGTTTGCTTTGCCTGTGGCAAGATTTTTAGGGAACACAGCCCCCCACCAGGGGGGACTAAGGCTGTCTTATCCCTCCCGTGCTTTTTGTCAGAGGGTAAGTTATGTGCATGCCATGTTTGGGTCAGATTAGTCCAGCCATTAAAAATTGTATAGAGAAAGATACACACACACACTGCCCATCCACCCGCCTGCCACACTCTGTTTTATATATAGAGATTGACTCTGTGTCATCTTTCAATCATCTAGAGGAAGTAGAGGATGAAAAATAACCTTCAATAAGTGCTATGTGCAATGTAATGAAATATATGGAAAAAAAAGAAAATCAATATGAATATTATTAGTACTAAATTACATCCATCAAAAATACTGAGGTTTGCTTATTTCACACTGATAAAATAATCAAATAAAGCTTTAAAACTATGCATCTTAAAGGACATCCTTTATTTGAATTTATTTCAATAGACACAACTATCTGAGCCTTAAATTCAAATAGAAGTGAAGCTTATTCATTTTCCCATCATTATTTTCCTGATTCATTGCTTCAAGCTTTATTTCTGTCTATGAGTAATCAAAACAACCCATAGGGAACAATCCCATGTTTTTCTTCTCTAAGCAAAATAGGTGTTTTGAAATGAAGTACTTACTTCCTCCTCCCTCTTCCTCTCTTCATCTTTTCTTTATCAATAATTCATCACACTGTCAATGGCACTGATTGTTTCCTAACTAGATCACCCATGTTTGAACTAAATTTAAAACCCTCCAAGCAATGACAAGATTGTCTTCAGTTTGCCATGGGGAATACAATGCTTGGATATTAAGGACATGTTGAGATTTTGAGTAACCTTTGTGTAGCAAGAGTGTGCAATCGGAAACCTGAGAGTAGCAATGAATAAGCACAGTGATTCAGTAACCACGTAGATACACTGAATTGTTAAATATTGTTTACTTTCAGCAAAGCAAAGTCCGAAAACCAATCCAGTCGTATACATGTAAATAGCAGATAGTCAAATGATGTTTCAAAGATATTCAGATAATTAATGTCTTCTTACTGCAATATTCAGTCATACACATAAAGCAGTACTTTTGAGTTGCAGACAGTAGAAAAACTCTAGCAAACTAACCACCCTCACAGTCAAAACCATCCACCAAATAGAGAGAACAAACTGGGTTACTGGCTTCCTCTTAAGAGCACAGCTAACAGAGATAATCAATCAGGTAACGTGGTAAATTACTATACTCCGGTACTATGTGAATGATGCAACTGAAACTTCAGGTCTTAAAGAAACACAACTAACATACTATGTTGGTTTATCTATTTCCTTCCTAACAAGTTAGGTAATGAACCCATTCCTAAAGGTAGAAAGAAAAAGAGGGAGGAACTAAAGAGGTTCCTTTTCCGAATGCAAATGTTTCTCAGGCCTCTAGTTTCATTGAACTGTTGGGTGGAAAGCTAATTCTGGGCTACCAAAATCTAGATGCCATGAAGAGGGCAGTAACTGATGTGAGATGTACACATCTCTTTGCTGCCAACTACTGGCTGTTTGGGTTTTTTCAGCCCAAAAGGTACACTATCACTACCCAGTCTTTTAACTTGGATTCAGAATATTTCAATGAAGTCTCTTATCTTAATTCTAATGCTTGAGTACTATCTATCATAGATGGACAAAGAAGTGTCCATCTATGATAACTGGACTGATTCTCAACACACAGGTGGTATGAGAGGTCAGAATTGTCAAGCATCTCCTAAGGAATTCTTGCAATAGCTTCCTGTTAATTTAATTTAATTTAATTTTAATTTTAATCCCATTTATATCCCGCCCTTCTCCGAAGACTCAGGGCGGCTTACAAAGTGCTCAGCAACAGCCCTCATT
>JANHFR010007597.1:115927-129794 GCA_032468015.1 Mimophis mahfalensis | reverse complement strand
AACGGAGATGAGCACCGCCCCCTAGAGTCGGGAACAACTAGCACATATGTGCGAGGGGAACCTTTACCTTTACCTTTTATCCATTGCAGGATGAAGGCCTCTTCCACATGTTTCCAACCAATAGACTTCTGAGTTTTCTTTTGCCAATTGAGCTGCCAATACTTGCTGATGTCATTGATCCATCTTGTTTTAGGTCTCTTTCATGGAAGCTTTTTACCAAGTGGGATCCATTCTATGACTGCCTTGGTCAGTTCTTCTTGCTATATGACCAGTCCATTTCCATTACAATTTTTTTACTCTCTTTGTATATTCTCTAATCCATATGTGGGTCCTTCTAGTTTGTCTTGTAATGCTGAGCCTGTAGTTTTCCATGGCTCTTCGCACCACTCATACCTTCTGTATTGATTCTGAGGTTACTGTCCATATTTCAGTGGCATATGTTAGAGCTGGTAGCACACCCAGATCAAAAAACTTTTCTTTTCAGGCAAAGTGGGAGGTTGTTCTTGAAAATTACACTTAGCTTGCTGAATATGTGGCAACCACATTTAACATACTGTTCAATTTCCCTTATTGTCTCATCTTCCATTGAGATCCATTGGCAAAGGCATAAATTTATTTATTTATTTATTTATTTATTTGATTTATATACCGCCCTTCTCCCTATATCTAGTCCTGATAGATAGATAGATAGATAGATAGATAGATAGATTCTTTCTTTAATGAATTTATTAAACATAACATGGCTTTTTTTCAGGATTATTTTTAAGCCAAATGGTTCTCCTGCTTTGTGCAACTCTTGTATGTGTCTTTCACATACATATATAAGAATTACCATTATGATTTTTTTTAAATTTTGGTATTTAACACCACTTAACAAATGAATTCAAGTAAAAATGGTAAAAATGGCTTAACTGTAATGAATATATTACATTAGTTAAACAACACACTAAGTAAAACACTATGCTTAAAATATCGTACCATATAATTAAAAACAGCAACCAGTACAACAATTGGAGTTTAGATGTCATGTTTCAATAGCAGTTCTCCCCTGTAGTATTCTCACAACTATAATCAATTTAAGTCATTTTTCAAATACAATTCCACATAGATTGCATTACAGTGGCAGTTCGTCTATTGAAAAACAACCCACACTAACCAAGTACTCCATTATCAAAGTAGCAACCCAAACTCCCACAAGAAGATCTGTGTGACAACATTATTCAGATCAGCTGCAACCCAGAATATGAGAAAAATGAAACAGATAGCTCTTGTACAACATCTTGTAACAAAATGGATATCCACACAACTTTATCAAAAAGTGCCTGACCTTTCAATACAACCAACACAAGCTATGAAAAGGATAATGCTGTGATAGATCAAAAACATCTCAGAAACAACCAATAGACTATAACAATCATACAACATCACCACAGCATACAAATCAAGTAAACCCCTCCATATCATCTTAATTAAACCAAAAGAATCAACAGTCCAAGAAGAAACAACAGTGTAACAGACAGACAGGCAGAAGTAAAATGCATTTGTGAACACCCACTTGGCCATATGTCAGAAGACACAATGAAAAATCCTTAATGCCACATTACATGGACAGATAAACCTAATTTCAACTGGAAAACTGTGAGCATCCAAACCAAGGTACATCCAAAAATGCTAGGAATTCCAAAAGCTTGGCTTTCAGATAAATTAGTCATGAATAACCATCTAGAGATAAACCACATTTACACTCCATTCAAGGGAGAAAATAAAAAAAAAATCCAAGGAAACCAAAAGATCAGAATACCTTTTCTCCAACAGCAAAAATCCAGATAAGCAGGGATTGGTACCAAACAAACAATCAAGCAGAAAATAATACCCTAATCAAAGAACTGCCAAAGAGAAAACCATATTCTAGCCAACTCTGGCATGGAGCAAATGCCAACTCAGGAGTCCTTGGTGTTCTCTGAGTTTAATGTTTTCTTGCAGACGTTTCATTACACAAACTATGTAACTTGATGATAAAAACATAATGATGTTACCTAGTTTGGATAATGAAAGGTCTGCAAGAAAACAATGAAGCTTAGAGAACACCAAGAAACCCTCATTTCAACCTGAGTCAAAAATATTCTTTTTTATTGAAACTCCACATGCTAGTACTGATGATGTTATCTAGTAAGATAATGAAATGTCTGCAAGCAAGCAACACCCAAAACTTCACCGTTCATTCTACATGTATTTTGAGCTACATATATTCTCTTCTGTTATATGTACTTATCTTTTATTATATGCTTAACCTACCCAATAGTCAGAATTCTCCTGGGTGAATTACAACATTATTTAAAACATTAAAAAGAATTTTAAAAAGCAATATTTTAATAAATAGAAAAGAAAAAATACATTATGTATTGTATGTAGTGCTTAGACTACAATACCTGCAATGCAATATCAGCATAAAATATTTAAAGTAATGACAAACATGTCTAGAAGAACCATAGTTTAGGCTAGAGTAGGGTTGTCAAACTCATGGTGTCCCATTGTTGTCACAACTATTTACCCCTTTGCTAAATCGGGAGTGGGTGTGGCCAGTACATAACACCCCTGGCCTTCAGGCCATGAGTTTGGCTCCTCTGGGATAGTCTTAAAATGGCTTTGCATATCCAAAGGATCACAGTTGAGATGATTCTATCTTTTGGAACTATCTTCCTAAGTATGCTATTTAGAATGGTGCAGAGAATGTCCTATGTGGTGCCGTAGATTAGGGGAAAAAAAAAATCTCAAGAGTCAGCAGTGCCAAACTATTTCTATATTGTTGTCAAGAAGGGTATACTTCCATGCCTTCCCCAAAAGTTGGTTTGACTTCTGGGAGATTTTATCTTGTAACAAAGGGTTAAGCAGAGCATGCTTAACTGTTGCTAGCCTATGAAAACTACTGCCATTTATAATGGTCTGCTTTAAAGACGAAGAGTATATATGTTTACTAATTAAGCTAACAAATTACAGAAGAGCAAAGGAAAAGAATGGATAACCTACAAGTTAATAGATACTTTGATAGATTATTTTTACTTCTGTACAGCACATCTGTCTTGAAGTTTCATTTTATAAAGTGCACCTGCCTTAATTATATGTTTGATATGACTATCCTGAAAAACTTTTAATTGAAGTTTGTACCTCATGTAACATTACTCTTTCAGAAGACAGGCAAGTGAAGCTAATCAGTGACCAGTGAGTGATGGAGAACAAATGTATCAAGACAGGAAACTATCTACTCAGCCCTGGATATTACTAAATTTAAATCTTTGTTGTTGTCATTAAAATATGTTCTTAATTTCACTTGACTTGGCACGAACATTTCCAGCGGTTTTCATATATACATGGAGCTTCACCACACCAATTGCAGTTTCTCTCTTCTACTAAATTTTCTCTTTTCTGTGATCTTCTACTAACCTCCTCCCACTCTCTCTTCTAGGTCTATTATTACTACATCTCCAATTGCATCAGAACTGTGGTTTTCAGCCAAATAGCTGAATTTCTTTCTCCTGACCATCTCCATAAAAATCATTCTTTGTGCAAGGTGTCCATCAGTTCAAATGTATTTGAGAAATGACTTGAAGACTCTTTGATCCTAAGTAGAAATAAGTGGTATAATGGACACATAGGACCTAGTGATGTTATTGTCACATGTCAGGTTATTTATTATTTATTTATTATTTATTAATTTAATTTATATACTGCCCTTCTCCCTGAGGACTCAGGGTGGTTTACAGGGCATTAAAAACAGATATTACAAAAGTTAAAATGAAATTAAATTATGACAAGCCCTCACACACAAACTAAAACACCCCGCAATCCAGACCGACTGACGCAAAAAGCAAAGTCTTCAGATCTTTGTGGAAGGTTCGAAGGTCAGGGTGGTCCGCAGCTCCACTGAGAAAGCCCTCCCTCTAGAAGCCGCCTGTTGACACTCTTACCGGCGGCACCCGAAGGAGGCCCTCCAAATGTGAGCGGACTGGGCAGTGGGAAGATGATGCCGGCATCAGGTGTCCCCTCAAATACTCCGGTCCCAAGCCATTCAGGGCTTTATAGGTTGTAACCAGCACCTTGAATCTTACACAGAGGGCAACCAGAAGCCAACGCAGCTCACAGAGTAGAGGTGTTACTCTACTCCATTTGTCACCTCCATATACTGGGATGGAATCATTATATCACAAAGGAGATTTTCTTTCCCTGTTTTTTTTTTTCTGATTTATCCACAAAGATAAGTTGCATTGTAGAAAGGTGCTTATATTTTCTTATTTAACAGAAGATAAAACTAACAACTAAAGTTTGGCCCAAAGCATAAAAGGCTGGACACTCCTTCACTGCAGTTAAATGGCTCACTAGTTCCAGGTTGTTGTTTCTTTTTTCTTTTTAAATGAATGCTGAATTATGTCCAAAATTTTCTCAATTGCTCTTATTTGCATTTAGGGCTGTGACTTGCAAGGCTTGCATATCTTTTGGTATGTATGTGGAAATGTGTAAAGATCTCACTCCGAACTAAAGAAATCCTGCAACCAAAACAATTGCGCTAACAAGGACTATAAACAAAATATTAGGATTGCAATTGATTGCTTAGGTTCCTAGAGCTTTCCTAGAGCTCAGTTAAACATATTGCAGACCTACAACTCAAATTTCTCAGAAGACTGCCCTTCTCTCAAACTTACAATCCATACTTTTTAGGGTCAGTAAACCAGAGTTTGAACTGATGTCTTGCCTGGGATAGGAGTCTTTACAAGGGCAGAGTTTGGTGCAAAAAAAATCAATATGGTAGATGCAATCATATCTGAATCTTTTTACATGGATACTGTGGGAAGGATATATCAACCATTAGGTCAACGGCAAATCTGCAATGTATTGTCTGGAGAAAACATTGCTCTGTGAAATCTTTCCAATTAAAATCAGAACTTCAGTGTGATACCATGAAAATAATTTTGGTAGCTAAGGAAATAGAATTGTTTTTGCCGTTTTCTTAAACAGTAGGAAAATGTGGCCAAACCTGTCAGTATATGAGTTCATGAATTGGAATAGACATGGTACCAGGTCAGCCAATGAGAACTGTTTGGTGACTAAGAAACAGCATGTTGTGAGCCAGATGGCTTGGAGACCGGGCGTGACTTAAGCTTACTATTCTGTATATAAGAGTTAGCTTGTGTTTGGATCTTTGCCTCTGTAATATCTTGCTTCTGTGATTATGAATTCTGGTTGTGGGTATTGTATACATGCACCATACTTTGTATTATGGTATATAAACAAGTTTATTTTATAAATGAATCCTGCTGAGTTATTTACCTGTGTGCTGGTTGGATTGCTGCAAACTCTGATAAAACCCACTACCTTTGTGAATGCAAGGTGTTGAAAAATCCACTTGGGTAAATCCTCTATATCAGATAATCAAGTTTTAAAGGTCTCATCTGAAGCAACTCAGCAGATTCAAAATGCAAGAGATGGTAATAGCATCTCTAAATTGTGCTTAGTGGGCAATAGGTAGCTGGTGCAGATCTTTCCTTTAAAGGCATTGTGTAATTATTATATTTCACACAGCCCAGCAAACTAGTCCATTTTGCACCAGTTGCAACTTTCAGATACATTTCAAAGGTAGACGTGTATGAAGCAGATTTACACATTGCCTCTGTAAGGCAAGGTAGATTAAGTTCTATATTAACATATGAGATACAGCCTGTAGAAACTGGAATCCTAATTTTTATTTATTAATTAAATTTATATGTTGTTCACATCACCATCATCCAAAACACCTCTGAGCGGCTTACAAATACAATAAAAACCCTAATATTGAAAGATTAAAATATTTACACTCAATATGGAGGTGGGTTCTTCTCTCTTAGTCTACCAGCCATCTCCATCATAATGGGGCCACATTGGGGCCCCATGCCAAATGACAGAGTGTGGTTTTGAGGCTCAGAAGGCCAAGAGGGTGAGAGCAGATTTCACCTCTGCTGGCAAGATGTTCCAAAGTCCAGGAGCTATGGTAGAAAAGGCTCTTCTCCTAGACTTAAGCATTGTGCCATATCCAACAAGATAAAGTTCAGTGATGATAAAAGTAAGGTCCTGCATTTAGGCAGAAAAAAAACGAAACACAAATGCATCATTATAGGAAGTATCTGGCTCAATAGTAGTAAATGTGGGAGGAATCTGGGTGTCCTGGTAGATCATTCAAATTAATAGATTAAGAGACTTGGAAAGGACCTTGTAGGTAATCTAGTCCTACCCCCCACCCAAGCAGGAGACCCTACACCGTTTCTGACAAATGGTAGTCCAACATCTTCTTGAAAGTATCCAGTGATGAAGCTCTCAGAACTTCCAAAGACAAGTTGTTCCATTGGTTGATTGTTCTCACTGACAGAAAATTTCTCCTTATTTCCAGGTTGATTGTCTCCTTTTTTTAAAAAAAATCCATTTATATGCCACCCTTCTCCGGAGACTCAAGGTGGCTTAGAACCTCTTGAAACATTAGCTTTCATTCTTTGCAGATACCTGCTTATTAGGGCATCCCGCCCCCCAAGCGTTGTTTTACCAAGTCAGCTTAATGCCCCCAACAATCTGGGTCCTCAGTTTACCTACCTCGGAAGGATGGAGGGCTTTGTCAACCTTGATCAGTTTCCATCCATTATTCCTTGTCTGGCTTTCAGGTGTCTTGGAAAATAGCTTCACCCCTACCTCTCTGTGGCAGCCTTTCAAATATTGGAACACTGCTATCATGTCTATCCTGGTCCCTCTCTTCACTAGAATAGCCATGCCCAGTTCCTGTAACCATTCTTCATATATTTTATCCCCCAGTCCCTTAATCATCCTGGTTGCTCTTCTCTGCACTTTTTCTGTAGTTTCAACATCTTTTTTATAGTGTGGTGACCAAAACTGGATGCAGTATTCTAGGGTTTTTTTCCTCATATAGTGAGCAATGTGCTATAGTGAGCAATGTGCCAAAAAGAAACAATGCAGTTCTAGGCAACATCAACAGAGGGATAGATAGCATCAAGGTAACAGGAAGTGATAGTACTACCTTATACTGCACTGGTGAGACCACACTTGGAATATTGCATCCAGTTTTGGTCACCATGATTTAAAAAACAAAAACAAAAACAATGCCGATGACCTAGAAAAATATACAGAGACGAATACCGAAGATGATAAGAGGTATGGAGGTTAAATCATACAATGAACGGTTAAGACAATGGTTAATTAAGGTATGTTTAGCCTAATGAGAAGAAGGCTCAGGGTGTACTTGAGGGGCTGTCACAGGGTAGAGTGTGTTGATTTTATCTCCATAGCACCTGAAGGCAGAAGAAGTGGTGAATGAAAGCTCATCAGAAGGAGATTCAACCTGTAAATAAGGAGGATTTTCCTGAAGATAAGAATGATTAATCAATGGAACAGAGCTGTGGGTTCAACTCAAACTTTCAAGAAAAGATTGGTCAACCATTTGAGTTGGTATAAGGACTCCTTCAATGGGCAGGGTGTTGGACTAAGAGAACTCCAAGGTCTCCCCCTGCCCTTTAATTCTATGATTCTAGACCCTGCCAGCCAAAATCCCCTAACCAACAGGGTCATGTATTAAATTCATGTACTAAATGTGATTCATGTACTATAGTACGTCTGACTAAATCAGGGGAGTTATCAAATAAACCCATGTGCAAATCATAAGAGATGGGAAGAAAATGCAGTTCTATATGGATCCCTACCTCACATGCCAAATTTAAATTTGGTGAAGCTTCATTTGCATGATTTGTCCAAAAATAAAATGAGTCCATGCTATAAGACTCTCTGGTTCTACTACTCTCTCTCTACCATGGCAACTCCACTGTGCTGAAGGCTACATCTATATTCTCTAGGAGGAACATTAAAACTTCATTAGCAAGTTCACATTGTAAGTCTCACTTTGATCAGTGGGACTGACTGATCCATCCAGACATCAAAAGTATACAGGAATCTAAACATGTATAATCACATCTGAAGAAGTGATATTCTGCACTTTGATAGGCTATATGGTAATCTTATAGGTTCTTTGATGCACAAATAAGCTTTGAACATCAACCAAGGAGACAATATAAACAGCTTAGTTACTTTTTCCAGATTTGGAGATGTAGATTTGACTTACACCAGGTCATGTAGTGACCATTCGAAATTACAGCAGCATGAAAAAAAAGTGACTTATGACTTTTTTTTTTAATGCTTAAAATCTTTGCAGCATCCTCACTTGGGCAACTGACTTGTACTTATGTTGGTTGCAGTGTCCCTGGGTCATGTAATCCCCCTTTGCAACCTTCTGAGAAGGAAAGTCAATGGGGAAGCCAGATTTACTTAACAACTGTGTTGCTAACTTAACACCTGCAGGAATTCACTTAATAACCGCAGCAAGAAAAGTCGTAAAATGGACCAAAACTCACTTAACAAATGTCTCATTGAGCAACAGAAATTTGGGGCTCTCCAACTATGATATATGTAATTAATTATAAAGTTATGTTATATTTGTTTGTTATCCCAATAATACACATGCCCAATAATCCCGCATCTATAAATCCAATAATAAACCAGCCTCAACAAGCCTTTTCCCTTCTATCTTGGATCCAATGGTAAAATGTTCCCCATACTTCATAATATTCTTTCTTTCCTCTCATTAATAATCATTATTAACTTATCTATTTCAGCACATTCCAAGATTCTGTTTGCAATAACATCTTCATGACGTGTTAATTCATTTTTCCAATATTGGGCAAATGCAATCCCAGCTGCCGTTAAAACATGTATCATCAGGTAAGCGTCTATTTTATTAATATGCTCAGGTATTATCCCCAACAGAAAAAATTCTGGTTTCCATTCAATATACTGCATAGTCATTTCCTCTAACCAATTACACATCATCAACCAATATTTCTTAGCCCATCTACATGACCACCACATGTGGTAATACGACCCGATAACACTAATGATTACCGGTCAATACACCCTCGATTGAAGGAGTTTTGTACTATTTTTGTTTTTGTTATTCTTTTTTTCTTCTTTTCTGAGTTTTCTCTTTTTGTAACTAAATTTTGAAACTAACAAAATTCAATTAAAAAAAAAGAAATTTGGGGCTCAATTGTGGCCATAAGTCAAAGACCAGCTGTACAAGGTAATGAAAAGTATAGCTTCTCTCTCTCAAGTTTCCACTGCATTTTCTTACCTATTCTAAATTTGCCACTTTGACATTTGTACATTCATTGACAATCTGAAGACAGGCCTCTTTTGTCTCAGTTTAGGCTATAATTGAAAGCTCTGCACAAGCCACGCTCTTCGAGACGTAGAAGAGACAAGACAAGTGCAGCTGTTTTCCTATCAAATCTCTATTGACTTTCTAGCTGTCAAAGGAGATGAAGTCTACTTGGCATAAAATATCAAGAAATGTGGTCTTCGTATCTATACACCAAGAAGTAACACAAATGATACAGCAGCATGTATTCTATATGGGCTAGATGTAAATGTGTGTAGACGTATAGAATCTTACTTTCAACTCTAGTATCCAAAGCAGGATGACAATGCATCAATTAAAAAATATTTTTGCATAAGCATATGAGGGACAAACTGAAGACTTTTATATGCCTAAATATAGAAATAGCACTTAGACTCATATACTACTTTATGGTGCTTTACAGTCCTCTCTAAGTGGTATACAGAGTCAGCATATTGCCCCCAACAATCTGGGTCCTCATTTTACCCACCTCAGAAGGATGGAAGGCTGAGTCAACCTTAAGCCTGGTGAGGTTCTAACTGCCAAATTTCAGGTAGCTGGCAGTGAACAAAAGTAGCCTGCAGTACTGCATTCTAACTACTGTGCCACCACAGGTTAGGGTTAGATTGTAACATAATCCCCTATATGTTTTTATAACATTATTTTTGTATTGTGTATGCCTTCTATAAACTCCCTACAAAGGAAGAAAACTACCAACAATTTCAATGCTTTCAAGTGATTGTTACTGCCACTTGTTCAACAAAAGGCATTTGTGACATGATTGTCAAATAGTTTCTTTGAAGGCAACTGATGCCAGGAAGAAAGAAGACAAGGATAAGCAGGAAAGATCAGTCCCCGCCCCCTCAAAAAAAAGATGGAAGGCTGAGTCAACCTTGAGTCAGTGAGACTTGAATTGCCAAACTGCCAGCAGCCGGCAGTCAGCAGAAATACCCTACAGTACTGCATTCTAACCACTGTGCCACCATGGCTCTTATGCAGCATGCCACCACTTTTTGTCAAACCTTAGATTTGACTTCCTACCATGAAACCGTGAAAGATTTAGCTATTCTCCTTCCTGTTCTTTCTTTCTACCTAACATTATTAATATCAAAAGTTTGAACAATCTTATAGAAGAATATAGAATATATTCTTCTAGAATATAGAATAAGAATACAGAATAATTTTTTTAAAAAAATAGAGCTGAACCCAATCTGTTAAATCAAGTCTTCTTCTGGCTGAAAACAGATAATATTACCCTGCTTAAAAGGGTATGTTTGCATTGTAGAGTCCAGTAAAGAAAGAAAGTCATTCCAGTTAGTGAAGGATTTTTCCAATATACTAAGGCCATTTCAGGTAGTTCAAGGAAGAAACAGATTGGCAAGAAACCAAAAAGCCAACAGCTTATTCAATACCATGAAAAGAGAAGACTGCTTGTTAAAAGAAGATTGTGTTATGGAAATTGATATAGAATTTTTTGCCAACATTCTGCATGGCAAAGAATCTTTTATCAATAATGGTTAATTTGAAGAAAAATGCTGCCTACTTTTTCAGGGTAAAAAGCAATTTCTTATGCCAGATTATTTATAGAACATCTTCTTTGATGGAAAAAAGGCAGATGATTTTAAAGACATGCTGAAGGTTGAATAATGCTTCAATGTTAATGCTCTATAATTGTTTCCCATTCTTTCTATTAGTGATGGGCTTTAAAATATTGATCAAAGTCAATGACTAATCGCTCAGCTTAGGCTGTGACAAACTTTAAAAAAAAATGCCATTATCTCCAAAAAAATAAAACACAAAAAAACAAAACAAAACAAAACAAAAACCCCACAACCCACAACCCATAGCAGGAACTAGCACAGAGATTGCATTTTATTCTTCCCACCCCTCTCCCCCAGTATGATTACTAGAAAATCAGGATTAAAGGAATTTGACAGGCGATAACTTGGAATATCAATGTCAGAAGATGTTGCATGGACAGTTGGCCTGGAAAGCTTCATGAATATTTTATATAATGCAGCATGTAAGTGTTAATGACTGCAAAGTGCTCATTACAAAGCTGAGGATAGAAAGAGCTGCATTTTAAGAAACATCTTGGAATTATTTTTTGTCCGTTGGCTGTCCAACCTTTGCAACCCCGACAGCACACTGTCTTCCAGAGTTTGCTCAAATTCATATGTCAGCTTTGAACTGAACCCGACCACAGCCATCTCCCTGTTCCTCAGTTGCCATACAGAGGGAAAGAGGAGGAAGGAAGTTGGAATGCATTACTAGACACAACAAAGAGCTTTCTCGTGAGAACCAAGGTCATCTCCACTGGCAACAGATAAGGCTGGGAAAGGAGTCCCTGAAGAGCCCACCAATTAACTCAATTGGCCAACATGACCTGTGACACTTCTACTGAAACCATGGGAAAGTTTTAGATTTGGTTTTCCATGGAAACCATGCCAATATGATGAACTCATTAAAAATGAATTTTGAGAAGGGGCCAAGTCTCAGGGTTCTGATTTGCTTGAGTTCGTTAAGTCAGAGTCTTGACATCATATTCACCACATCAATGACATTATCTAACCATCTCATCCTATGCCACCCTTTTTTCCTTTTACCTTCAATCTTTCTCTTGAAATTATACACAATCTAATAGAATGCTAACCATCCCCAACACAGTAGCTTCCAAGTCCTGCAGAAGCGGATGAAAAATGTTCTGTGATTATGGTGAGAAGAAATGCTGAGAAGAAACCATGACCTTGCAACACGACCTCCCCTCCCCTGATCACCCTAATTCTCAGGAAGGAAGGATTATAGGAAGGGCCAAAGGAAGAAGTAGTTGGGCGTTTTGCACAGCAGTCCACTCAAGATCTTAAAACAATGTAGAATTGATTGTTTATGGCCAAAACCAATGATAAAAATATATCAAATCAATTTATTTGCCAGCCATCTTGCATTAATGATTCATAAACATATACCACATTGGCTGAGCAGCAGGAAAAAAAATAAAATAAAAACAAGGTAAAGGATAAAGAGGAACAAGGTAAAGGTTAAAGAGAACACAATATGAAATAAATAAAGGAAACAAATAAAAGAAAGACAATGGGAAACACAACCCTTTCTTTTCCTATTACTATAATCTATTTTATACGCAAGAATGAGTAACACACCGCCAACCGGCAACCAATAGCTCTACTTTTGCAAAAGCGCTGAAATAAATAAAACAAATCAAGAGTTAAGAGGACTAATAATTATACATTGAGAAATTTCAGAGGTCAAATCTGGAGCTTTGCAGGAGACGGAAGAAGGATAGAAAAGCTTCTTTTAATTCATTTCAACCCAACTGCTTCAACCATCCGCACAAGTAAAACTCTTTGAACGCTGATTAATCAAATCTGAAAGCTAATCCAAACTTTAATTTCATGACAGAGGGAGCACTGCAAGGTATGTAGGTGGAGATGTGCTGGAGCTGTGGTTGCTTCCTCCAGTGTGTGCAAGAATTTAATTAATTTTAGGAAGTCAGCATGAGCACTATAAACTTAGACATTTGTCATATTGTAATGGAATGTGAACTTTCTTCTTCCCATATCCTATGATGGGGCAATGCTTTTAGTATGCAGTTACAGTCAACGAAGACATAGTTTTAGCATTTTGAGCTCCTAACCAGTCCGACGTTTTTGTTTAGCAGTTCACCAGTGGAATCTTAAGATCGTGCTTACTAATGCAGAAATACATGGTGCATTTCTTTTGACTCTGAATGTCTGTTTAACACGACTTCAATATTCAAACAAAGAACCTGGAATGAACAGTTACAGCAAATCTCAGAATTCGGAATGGATTATTAGTAAAGTGCTGAAGTATTAGATGCTTTTTTTTAAAGCTGCTTCAGTCAGGCAGAATGGTGTACTCCAGTTTGGGGGTTAAACAGTGTAATCTTGCAGGATCCAGCAAATAAATCTTTCTTGCAGTGCTTGCCCTATGCATTGACATCCCCTGCTTCTAATATTTATGAAACCATTAAAAACCAGGTTGGTTTCCCATTCCTTGGGATAGGGGGATTGCAGGTGGGCCTTTCTGTTATGTTTACCTTTCTGCTAAGTGGCTCATTACATTTTCTCACCGGTCAGCTTCTTTGTGTCTTCATATGCAGTTTTTTTCCCCCTTTTATATGTAAGACATCCAGAGTTTTAAGCAGTCAGGCATACTCTAAATTTGGATAAATAGTGAAATAAAAATATGTTCAATTGTATTTTGAGGTTTCCTATTATACATAATCAGTATACAGTATGTATTTCAAAGCAACCTGAAGTTGGTGCATCTGCAAATTTTCAGAGAGGTTTTCAACATATTTTCATAGGTTTTCAACCTATTAATGGGAATTACATCTTAAAAAGGAATATAAAGCTATATAATATAAATATATAAAGCTATATAAATATAAATATAAAGCTATATAAACATAAATATAAACATAAATACAAAGCTCTTCCTCCTCTCCAATACTTCCTACTTTCCTTTTTTGTTTGTTTGTTTGTTTGTTTGTTTGTTTATTATATTTATATACCGCCCTTTTCCAAAAAGGACTCAGGGTGGTTTACAGGGCTTTAAAAGACATAAAATATA
>JANHFR010007597.1:77754-90655 GCA_032468015.1 Mimophis mahfalensis | reverse complement strand
CCCCTCTCCCTTTCCCTCTTCCTCTCCCTCTCCCTCTCTCTTCCTCTCTCTCTCTCCCTCCTTTTCTTTTTCTCTCCATGTGTGTGAATTACCGCAAGTGTGCATCTTCATTGTTGAGCTTTTGAAGTTCTGGCAATGTTTCAGCAGAATCCTATCTGCCATCATCAGGCCTGTCCTTTCTGTTCCTGTTCTGTACATGTGTCTATATATATAATGTGCAGTCCAAGGCAACTCAATGTGGCCTAGGCAAGCCAAATGTTTGGACATTCATGCTTTAATGGGATGTCCCACTGGCATGACTGTTTAGTCAGGAAATGCTGACTTTCATATAGCAATTGTGAATTCTCATTTCAGATCTTTATTATTATTTTTTCTTGAAATCTGGCACCCATGATTCAGCAGTTTCAGCAGTCCAATCTTCATATGTGTACTTCAGGATACTTCAGATCTGAGGACTACTTTTGTAAGTATTCAAGACTTTGCTTAAATGAAAATATTGTCATAAATAAAATGAGATTTATTTAATTTGGCTGAGTGCAAGTATGAGCCCACCCTTGACATTTGCAAAGCATTTATTTAGTTGCTTATTTGTTTGCTAGTTTATTAAATTAAGATGCCACCCTTCTTATGGTTTGAGTACATGTATACTTGCAAATGTATGTTTTTGCAAAAATATGAACAGTGTGGAACATTATTGAAATATTGTTACTTCGTCACTTTTATTATGTCCATCAACAGCTATTTGGTACCCTTTTTAGGATAATCCATTCCCTGCAGAATTAAAAAATGCATCTACAGTCAATTTTTGGTGGAAATTTAATTACATTTGGTCCTTCATCTCCTCCTCTGAAGACTTGCGTAGTTTTATACATAGGAGTTCTTTTCCTTTGCTAAAATGCTTGCTAAAGCATCTATTCTCCATTCATCTATGTACATATATAAATAAAGATGCAAACTTTGATGGCAGTCACACAAGTGAACATGTGGCTGGCTGATTTCATGGCTTAACTCAGTACTTGCAAAAATGTAAACAGTCTGGGGCATTAGTCACAGAGATATTCATAGTTGTAACTGCTTGGCTAATCATAAATCCAAACCTTCCATCTGAGTTGTAAAAAGCCAATAATTCTATAATGATGTTTGGAATAAAATCCAGAGTTGGGATTCTAGAAAACAAGAAGACTCAGTCATGGCAGAAAGACTTGTAATGCAATGTACTTCTTTAGAACTGTACCCTCAGAATGGACAGTGTAAGGGTCAGGATATGAAGCAGCAAGAACATTATATACTTAGCAGGTAGGAAACAAGTCCAGATGACCTAATTCTATTTCATTTTAAGATGATATTAACAGAATCTTGCAAGTCTGAAGGTACTTCTGTCTTCCCCACATACCCTTTACAGTCCAAATAATAAAAGGGGAATCTCTTCTGGACCTCTTACCCCACCCACATTTCTGTTGTGGGCTAAGCTGCCTTTTATCCAATCCTTCTTTGGCTTTGTCTCTTTGCCTTATTTCCCAAGGTCGCCCCTGTATACCATTACATGTTCAAATATATGGACTAATACAGAAGGTCCACCAGCAATTCATCTCCCAATGACTTGACATAATCTACTCATCACAAGACCCATCAAAGACTCACTGATGACTCACAGATGATCCATCATAACCCATGACACACCCACACCTGAAGTCCTTATAAAAAGAATAGTGGCATTGAAATCACCTAAACTCTGCTGAAGATGTTACCTAGCCTGGTAATGAAATGTTGTGAAACCAACCCACAAGTTTGGAGAATGAACCTTCACCCTCATCTTACACCCAAGCTACAGATATTCGCCACTATTGCAGAGGTCTTTTTATCCTAAATCTAGTTCAAAAGAGCCATCAATATCCAAGGTTCCTTCATTCCCTTCCAGATGTATGACTGGAAGCTGAAAACATCTATTTATTGAAGTCAGACTCTAGGAAACCTTGGCTTCTGTCAGGGGCAAGCAACCACTTGCACACTGCCATTTCTTTGTCTTGTAATTTTACTTTTATTTTGGCTTTCCACTTTCTGATAATGATGTTCCCAAGGGCTAGATTGTCTCGACTATAGTTTGAGATCTGAATCTGGCAGGTCCAGCAGGACTTGAGATGGCAAGACCTAAATATGTTTCCCCTTTGGTATTTGAGCCCAACTCTTCTGCTTCTGAGTTGACAGGTTGTTCAGTTTGCAGATCTTTATATGAAGATGATATGTCCCAGCGGGCCATGACAGCTGTCTATTTTTCACTCAAGGTCACTTAGTCACAAAACCTTATATGGCTTAGAAATGGATATGAGTAAATGGTTCAGAATGTGTATGGCCCTAGATGAATTGGGGTGACAAAAACAGATCAAATCCATGCATATTACTGAGGTTAAAAGAATTAGAGCAGTCAGGACTGGAGCCTGAACACCAGCTTACTTAATATTTAATTTAAGTGTAGAAAGGTATCTATTACACACCTTGATTAAACAGGAATATAAATATGACACAAAGCTGGAAACAGGAAATAAATTATCACAAAAATGACTAATAAATTCAGTATACATAAAATGCCATTTTTCATAATATTCAGTAGTACAGTATGAGAATAAGCATTATTCGCAAACTTCACTGATATCTTAACTGTAGCTAAACCACTTCTTATGAGAATATATTTTCTTGAATATTTTAAATATTAAAAGGAAAAAAAAATAGAACTAAAACTAAAATACTTCACAAAGTGTCCTCAATACTGTATGACCATTTCAGCAAATTTCATCATTTTCAACAACCATTCCTCCCACTGTGGGTAATGCTGAATCTTTTAATCTTTATGCACACAATAATTTTGCTGCAGTTATCAAATACAAAAATTTACATTATTTTTTTCCAACTCTTTCTCCATCAATCCCAAAAGAAAACCTCTGATCTCTATTGTATATTAATCTTTAAAATCCTCTGAATGAAAGTGCGTATTTGAATGCATTTTTTCTGCATTTTTATAGGATAAAAACTTCCTTCTTTTGCTGTTCTTACATTTTGAACGTGCATTTGAGTGCCTTTGTACATTTGAGACAATTTCTCTGGTGACACATACCAATGCTGCATCATTTTATGCAAATTTCAAATATTATAACCAGATATTTTCTCAATGTATTTTATAGCCATATTTAGCTAACTTTAACCTACCTTCTTTCAGTTCTATTTCTTTTTCAAATTTTAATAGACATGTATACATTGAATCACATTTTCATCATTTGTACATAATTCTGTTTTAAACTTAGTCTTACAAAGTTCAAAACCACAAACTCTTTTTTCTACTTCAAATCTTTCTAATAATAGCAGTAGAACTAGTAAATTTGAAACCCCAGTTCTTGCTAAGCCTTTTGACAAAAGTTTTAAAATCTTCTAAACTCCTTTTTTTCTTTTTAGTCCAGAAAGAATATTAACTAACCAAGTGGATTCTCTTATCCTGCTGTTCAGAAAATCTTTCTCTAACTGTAAATTACTTACATCCAAAAATGTTTAAAGAAGTGCACTTGGTGTGAACCTTGTGTCCATGTGGGCTGCATCATGCAGCATGATTAAAAGTCAACCACAAAAACCTCAGTTCCTGGTGTCTCCTAATGAGAAGCAGCTATCCAGAGTAAAAGTGGATAATCTCTGCTTTTTGGGAAAGCGAATGCCACTCAAAATTTGCTATCAGGCAGCAAGTCTCTACTGTGATGCCACATCTCTGGAACCAACTGCCCCCTGAGCTTCGGACAGCCCCTGATCTCCGCTCTTTCTGGCATGATTTAAAAACTTGGCTTTTTAGGATGGCCGGCCTGGGTTGATGTGGGGAAACTGTTTTAATGGGGTTGTCTGTCCATTTATTGAACTTTGCTTATTTAATTTATTTTTAATGTTTGTACTATCTGTTTTTTATTGTTTACCACCCTGAGTCCTTTGGGAGAAGGGCGGTATACAAGTTCAATAAATACAAATACAAATCCCTGCTCTTTAGGGATATCTTGCCATAGCTTCTCACCCTGAAGCCATGTCTAATACGTTTTAGAATGCAATATTAATTGTAATCAGTTCATTAGTAAAATGGGAAGATTCCACTTGTTAGTTTCAGAATTCTTGCAATAATCAATGTGATGCTCTTAATTAAATTTATTATATAACTGAGCTGTGGAATTATACTACACTGAGATATTTTCTCATACCCCAAATACGTCATCAGTTTCAAAGACTATCAACATGTCATGTCCAAACTAAGAGAAAAAGTAAACTCTTTAATTAGGCAAGTTCATTAAGCATTTTAGGCCAGTGAAGTTCTTGTTATAATAAGTCAAAATATTTAAAGAATCTTTAATGATCATTTAAAGAATTAATAAGTCAAAATATTTACAGAGTCTGTAATGATCATTTAAAGGATTAATCACTTTTTCTTACCAACAATATGTTTTTCATTGGGGAGGACACCAGTGGCCTGTTGCATTTAAAGTAGGAAAAAGTAAAAGAATCTTCACTTAAAAGTGAGTTTGTCAAGTTTTCAAAGGAACATATAACAGATAGAGATGATGATTAGCCACGAGAAATCCTGTTTATCAGACAAAATCTGTAGGATTGTACATTCAATAGAAAGATAGTCAATAGTTTATCAATTGTCAAGCAGTTATCACAGAAATGCCAAAATTGATCAATAAATAATACTTTTGACCACATGAATTTTTCCTCATAAATCCATCAGCCCTTTCAATCAACTATTTATATCAGTTCCCAATTTTTACTTTGGCCAAACAAGTATAATCTTCCTGCAAATTCTCATATAAAATTGTTCAGAATGTTCTAATCTGAGCAATAAAACAGATTGAAGGATGTAATTGAATAAGGTAATGGTTTATCATATTGTGGTATCACATTCATAAATTTAAAGAGAGAATCAATAATAGGCAGAATATAATCAGCACACAATAACAATTTGTGTTTCAGTCTAGCCATCTTGATACCCAACATTTCTTTTGATAGTCTAATTGCACAGCCCAATAGTTTCAATACCAAATTAAATATAGGAAGAGATAAAGGACAACCTTGATGAGTTCCACAAAGCATCTTAATAGGTGAAGAAATGACACCACTTGTAATAACACTAGCCAGCAACATAGTTCAGTGCTAATCCCTCTGATCCTAATCAAAAGAAATGACACCCCAGAGGGCCATTGCTTATTTCCCCTTGCTTAGTTTTCTTTCTTTCTTTCTAACCTTGTGCAGTTTTAAACCCAAACAGAGGAAAAACCTGGTATCTTCTCTGATGATAATGAAATCTTTGCACTGAGGCTTGAAATGGAAATCAAAAGCTCTTTTTTTTCTTCTTCTCCTCTTCCTTGATCAATATAACCCTTACTTATGATAGAATCCCTCCAAGCTGTTATGAAAGACCAAAGTGTTTGGTAAGTTGCCTCAAGATTCCTGCGTTAGACAAACAGCTGCTTTCATAGCTTCCCTTGCAAAGGCCAGAGGCTACATATTACGGAGAGACAAACTGGGCTAGTCCTAGGAAAAGCACTACACTTAACTTGTCAATATGTGGCACAAGCACGAAGTCAGTGTAATGACAAGCAAAACATGTTGGGATCACAAAACAAACAAAATTTGGCCTTCACACTTACTCTGAAAGGATTCAGGTTGGTGCTGAATAAGCGGGAGAAGTTAGAGCATGAACAGTATTTCTCAATCTTACTAACTTTAAGACCTGTGGACTTCAACTCCCAGAATTTGTAAACTAGCATGGCTGATTGGGGAATTCTGGGAGTTGAAGTCCACACATCTTAAAGTTGTCAAGGTAGAGAAACACTGACAAAGCACACAGAATATCAGAGTTTGAAGAGACCTTGGAGGTTCCCTGCTGAAGCAGGAGACCCCATACCAGGGCTGTCAAACTCCTGGCCTGTGGGCCAGATGCATCATGCACCAGCCACGCCAACACCCAGTTGACAAAGGGCGGGAAAGTCCCGATACATCACATGATGGCACTGTGACAACATGTATTTGACACCCCTTCCCATTTACCATTTCAGCCAAGTAGCTGTCCAGTCTCTTCTTAAAGAGAATTGAAACAGACCTGGAACTGTGGTGAATATCAAAGGAACTGCCAACTCAGTATGTAAATGCAGGAAAAAATAATTTATGGAAGAGATTATAAGAATTATAACATTCAAATTGCTCCTATCACAATGCCTTCATGCATGTTTGCAGCACACTCATGCTCTGTATTATGTGCTGTGTTTCTGCTGTTGCATTTTAGAAGTTGTGGGGAAAAAAAGCAGTTGTAATTATCGAGACAATTATAAAGTTTAGACATTTTAGTATTAAAAAACGTTGAGTGGAAAAGTGTGTGACTAAATAAGCACTTTCTCTCCCATTATGCATTATTTGATGGATCTGTATTGTATCCTCATTGATTCTTTCTTTTTTAAGCCAAAACAAAAAACAAAAAAAACACCCACACATAAAAAAGAAACTGAGAAACTGAAGCAGTTTAAAGTTAAAAAGATGTTGGAAATCAAGTCCTGTGAGAAACAATTAAAGGAACATGTTTAGACTGTAGAAGAGATATATGATAGCACTCTTCAGACACCTAAAAGCCTGTCATTTAAGGGAAAATGTAGGCTTGCTCTCTGTCATTCTGGAGGGAGGGACCATAACTGATTGGTTGAAAAACTGTCAACCAGTGGAAGAAGTTGTCTCATGAAATAATATGTTCCTTCTCATTGGTAGTCTACCGACAGTAGTAAATAAAAATCTGTAGGAAGTTGTCCACCATGCAGAAGTTGGATTAGAGGACCTCCGAGATTCCTTACAAGTTTATGATTTTAGGGTATAACTTTAGGGTATAACTTTAGCCCCTACGTTATGTTGACTCTCCTTTTCTGTATTTCTTCCAGTTCTATTTTGGATAGATTTAATGGATAGAATGTATAATTTTCTCCTATAGGTTTGAAATACACCATTTCAGTACTTTTCCTAATGATCCCCTACAACAACCAAAAGTTGTCATTATGCAATTTATCAGCATCCCCAAAACAGCAGTGAACAAAACAAGCATCATCTTCCTGCTTCATAAGAATAGTCTGTGAAAATTTATTCACTGTAAAACAGACTCTAAGTCAGGTTTTCCCTCTAGAGTCATATAGATCCTCAAGAATTAAGCTTGCAGAATTACTGATGGACTCTGTAACCATTGTACAAGCTGTAGTAAAGATACAAACCTGGGTAAAACATGCACATTGGCTGAAAAAGTCCAAGATAATTTGCAACTTCCCAGGATTTCTATGGATACCTGCCCTGGTGGGATTGAACTGCTGAGAGTTTTATAGGAATGTAGGGTCATGTTGCATACATTCCTAGGAAATAAATACATCCCTAGGTAATTCATGCTCATGTACAACATAGATGCAGGCAAAAATAATAATAATTAGGTAGGGGGAAACATTCTACCCTTGCTTGTGGGATATCAAAATTCACTGTGCTTTTAAATCAATGTTTTATTTTCTTTCCAATTTTTCTTCCAATGTACCACCAACCCCATTAATAAACATCTGAACATGAATGATCTGATGTACTCTATAATGATTTTATTTTTCTCCTTTCTTAATTCCATTTGTTTTCTTATATAAAAGGATTTTGGCCCTGCTTCAAATCCTAGGAAATTCTTTCTTTCTCACAAAACAAATATGAAGAGTTTTATTTATTTATTATTTATTTATTTTATTTATCAAATTTTTATACCGCCCTTCTCCCAAAGGACTTGGGGCGGTGTACAGTCATGTTAAAAACATAAATACAAAAGTTAAAAACAAGAGCAGTGGTGGAGCAGGGGAATAATGCCTCCTAAAGTACTACCAGCTGCCTGCAATTAGTACAGGTTCGACTCCCACCAGGCTCAAGGTTGACTCAGCTTTCCATCCTTTCGAGGTAGGTAAAATGAAGACCCAGATTGTGGGGGCAATAAGCTGTGTAAAATGCCGCTTGAGGTGAGAGAGAGCCCTAATGAGCAGGCATATGCATGGAATGAGGTCTGTTGCTAAACACATTGTAAGCCACCCTTAGTCTTCAGAGAAGGGCAGGATATAAATGGGATTAAAAATAAATAAATTAAAATAATATTGTTATATATTTGAAATGTTTGGGCGGGAAATCCGAGCCAGCCCATTGGCTATATAAGGGGACGAGTTTTGCCCGGCTGTTGCTGGATCTCACTATGAAATAAAGAGCTGTTACGTTGAATCACTCTCTGGCTTTCCGAGTCCTCATTCCCCAGATCTAACACTGGCGACGAGGATGGGATTCTGAGGAACGAGCCAGCACGACCCAGCCAGTTTAGGAGCACCGAGCCAAGCCATGGCTGCCTACATTCCACCGCTGCCATTCCAGCCGAAGACTGAGAAGTGGGAGGACTACATGATCCGCTTCGAGTGCACGCTGCATGCCAATGAGCTCAGCGGCATCTCGGACGATCGCAAATGGGCAATCTTCCTAACCTACTGCGGCAACACCATTTTCACTATCACGAAGGCTCTAGTGAGCCCAACCCCAGTGATGGCAAAGTCCTGGACAGGGCTACAGACAGTGCTGAGGAAGCACTACTCCCCATCACTATCCATGTACCTGCATCAGACAGATTTCCGGCAGCGGATTCAAAGAGAGGGTGAGTCGATCAACGAATTTGTCACTGCTCTCCGAGAAGCCGCCATACCTGCCGAATTCCATGACCTCTATGAGGCTCTCATAGAGCAGGTGATAGAGTCAGTGACATCCGCCTTCGGTGGAGACTCCTAGCTCACCAGGCCCTGACCCTGACAATCACCCTGGATGAGGCATGGGCACACAAGGCAACCTTGTCCACCATGACCACCCTACAGTGGCTCCCGACAGCCTTGAGCATGCCCAGAACTGCCACCATGCACCACGAGGATGCCAGCACTGAAGAAGACGAGGCATCCGAGGAAGATGTGTGTGCCACCCAGGGGAGGTTGGGCACAGAAAGGAGGCCATGTGGCTGTGCCGGCTGCAGCGGCCCCCACCGACAATCAGTTTGCCATTTCTGAGAGGCAATTTGCCAGCACTTCAACAAAGGGGGGCACATTGCAAGGGTGTGCATAGCGGAAAACCCAGTGAGCCGAGCGGAAAACCCAGAGAGAGCCTTGTCGGCAAAAGAAATGGTGGCAAAACCAAAAAGCGCCATTTTAATGGTGGTGCCAAATTCAAAAGAGCGGGAGCGCACACGCTGAGCGTAGACCAGGCAATGACAGAGAGAGGGGAGAAGATCCACACAACTGTGCAGATTGATGAGAGAGACTGCCACATGGAGATCGACTCCGGCTCACCCATCTCCATCATCTCCTGGGACTGGGTCAAGCAGTCTTTCCCCAGCCTCCAGCACCGAGACCTAGAACCACAGCGCATCCAAATCCACGACTGCCAGGGGAATCCCCTCCCTGTGGCCGGCCGAAGGGAATTCCTCATCCGCTACGGTGACGCATCAACCAGGCTACCCCTTACAATTGTACATGGCCGTTTCCCCAGTCTCTTGGGGGTGAACTGTTTCCCAGCACTTGGCTTAGGCATCACCAGAGTGCACAGCGTCACCGGCCACCCAAACAACATGACCACCCTTCAGAACGACCTCCTGACCGAATTCAAGGACGTCTTCGGGAGTGAACTGGGCAGGTATTTGGGGATCCCCATCTCTTTCAGACTTGACCCCAACATCGCCCCGATCCAATTGAAGACCAGGCGAGTCCCCTTAGCACTAAAACCGAAAGTCGAGAGGAAGCTCGACAAACTTGTGGCACAGGGAATCTTAGTACCTGTAGACCACACTAAATGGGATACCCCGATCGTAACGCCAGTCAAGCCAGATGGGTCTGTGCATATTTGTGCCAATTATAAGTGTACGATCAACAAGGCCTTGCAGCCGAGCGCCTACCCGGTTCCAATCATCCACCATCTACTGCACTCCCTGGGGCCAGGAAAACTTTTTGTCAAATTAGACCTGGCCCAGGTGTATCACCAACTACCGGTGGATGAAGTCACCGCAGAAGCCCAAACAATCGTGACCCACCGGGGCGCATTTAAATGCACGCACTTCCAATTCAGGGTCAGCATTGTACCTGGACTATTCCAGAGCACCATGGAAAGGCTCTTCCATGGCCTCCCGGGGGTCGTGCCCTATTTTGATGATGTGCTCATCACTGCCAGTGATCAAGCACAGCTGAGGGAGAGACTAGCTGCCGTCCTCACAAAATTCCAGTTGGCATGTCTACACGTAAAGTGAGAGAAATGCTTAATCGGGGTGCCCTCAGTAGAATTTCCTGGCTTCTGCATTAATGAAAAAGGAATACACCCTACCGAGAGCAAGGTTCGAGCAATCAAAGACGCCCCAACCCCGAAGTCCAAACAAGAACTCCAAACATTCTTGGGGCTCTTAAATTTCTACGCAGTATTCTTGAAAGACAAGGCCACTGTGGCAGAACCCCTTCACAAACTTCTGTCACCCAAAACCACGTGGAAATGGGGGAAGAAAGAGGAATTGGCATTCAGAGCTGTCAAAAATTTGCTTTCGCAGGACAGATTCCTGATCAAATATAACACCACCCTCCCACTCGTCCTTGTCTGCGATGCCTCACCCTTCGGCATGGGTGCTGTCCTTGTCCACAGACTGCCCACTGGCCTGGAAACACCCATCACATTTTACTCTTGGACGCTATCATCTGCCAAGAGAAACTACGGACAAATAGACAAGGAGGCGTTGGCGGCAGTCGCGGCAGTCAAGAAATTCCACAACTACCTGTACGGGAGAGAATTTGAATTGGTGACAGACCACAGACCACTGCTCGGACTACTGGCAGGAGACCAACCAACACTGACAGCCCTATCACCTAGAATGCAGCGCTGGGCCCTTTTCCTGTCTGGCTACTCTTAGCGCCTGAACTATCGGCCCAGGAAGGACTTGGGAAACGCCGATGCCCTCAGCCACTGCCCCCTACCAGACCGTGTGAACGAAGCAATGGCCGACGCCTCCATCCTCCTGCTGAACATCCTGGACTCAGCACCAGTCACCTCGGCCGAAGTGACTAGAGCCACCAGCAAAGACCCAGAACTAAGGACTGTCACCAGCTGGGTAAAGAGGGGGTGGCCAGCCAAGGGGGAAGGGGATAACTTTAAAACATTTTTCACCAAACGGGACGAACTGAGTTGCATGGGGGGGTGTCTGTTGTGGGGAGACCAGGTGGTCATTCCAGCGAGCCTGAGAGAGAGAATGCTTGAGGCATTACACATGAGCCACCCGGGGGTGGTTAGAATGAAGGGGTTGGCAAGGAGTTATGTCTGGTGGCCACAAATGGACAAGGACATTGAACTTTGGGTGGGGAAGTGCAGCCCATGTCAAGCCTCCAGACCCAACCCCCCAGCAGCACTGGTGCGAGAGTGGGACCAGCCCACAGGCCCCTGCCAAAGGGTCCACATTGACTTTGCAGGCCCCTTCCATGGGCAAACTTTTCTTATCATAGTGGATGCCTACTCAAAGTGGCTAGAGGTCAAGCTTATGAAAAGCACCACTGCCAGGGCTGTCATCACCGAACTCAGGCAACTCTTTGACACCCACGGAATCCCCGACATGATCATCTTGGACAATGGCCCCCAGTTCATGGCCACTGAGTTCGAAGGGTACCTAGCCACCCTGGGTACCCCACACTCTCTCATGGCTCCTTTTTGGCCACAGGGGAATGGCCAAGCTGAACGTTTCGTGAGGAGCACGAAGGAAGCCCTCTCAAGGCTTGGCCCAGGGGACTGGCAGGAGCGGATCATTGTATTCCTGCTAGCCCAACACAACCGCCCTTGTGCCACCACCAGGAAAGGCCCGGCAGAGCTCCTGATGGGCAGGAGACTCCGGTGCACACTGGACCACATAAACCCCCAATATTCCCCCGACGGCTATGGGGGGGGATTGAAAGACTCAGAGAATTTCCCGTAGGGACTCCAGTCTATGCCCGGAACTACACCACAGGCCCACTGTGGGTGGAGGGGACAATAACGGAGATCACAGGCCCCAAATCATACAAGGTGGACTTGAGAGACGGGCGTGTATGGAAATGGCACATTGACCAGCTCCGGCGATGACTGCAGGCCAAAACCGAAGAGGCCATAGGCACGCCCCGGCAGCAAGTGCAGCCTGGCGCCAATGAGCCTCTTCAATCTGAAAGCAACACACAATCAGTTGCAGAAGACCAAACACGCTGGGGAACGGACTCAAACCCGGAGCCGGAGGACTTATCTGGAGAAGCGGGGATCCAGCACCGCCCAATCGAGGAACCCGACACACCCAGTACAAGTCCACGTAGGCCAGAGGCAGAGCAGAGCACAAAAGAATGATCTGCCCCACTTGACACCTCGGCCCCGACTGAGCTGCACAGGTCAACTAGGGTCCAGACACGCCCTAATCACCTGAATGATTATGTTTGCAAATGACCCCCTAGTGCTTTAGAACTGCACTATAATCATTGACTCTCACATGTAACAAACAACAGACTTGTCAGTGTCAGTTCTAAAAGCCATTTCCAGGTCCAGGTCATCTCCATCACTCTAGCTTTTAAAACTGCCAGTTCATAGTTGGGAGGGATTAACTGTCTTTGCATTCTTGAGTGAAGACCATACCAGAAGGTGTGCACCAATTTAACTTAATAGTTCGTGTGCTAATTGTCTGATCCGGATTGGACAATGTGATTTATTGCATGGTAAAAGGGGGTAGGGTATAATACTCTTGAGGAGAATCGAAAGTTTTGTGCCAGTCTTGGAATTACCTCAGTCTGCCAACATGAGGTCTTCTAATAAAGTATAACTT
>JANHFR010007588.1:0-11898 GCA_032468015.1 Mimophis mahfalensis | reverse complement strand
AGCTATCCCCAATCCGACCCCTGCGCATGCGCACACCCTACCAAGCCCTGAAAATGCCCCAAAACCCATGAAATTTTGAGGGTTTCTTTTGGTGTTTTGGGGCTTGGGAGCGTGCATGCACGCGCGGGGGGGGCAATAGCACGTGCTATGCTCCTCCCCCCGTACGTGCAGGTGCTCTCCCAAGCCCAAACAAAGAACTGAGCAGTGCGCATGCGCACACCTAAACAGGAAGTGGCATGTAGGTGGCCACGCCCACTTCCCCCCTCCCATTTTTGGCACTCATTGCCAAAAAGGTTCGCCATCACTGATCTATACAGTAGAACCTTAGGTTGTGAACGCAATCTGCTCCGAATTGGTCGCGCCCCAAAGCGACATTTCTGCGCATGCACAGATGGCAAATGGTGCAGAAAGGAAGCTTTCCACACCGTTTTTGGTTTGGAAGCTGAGTTTTGGAACGTAAAATTTCCTGTTCAGTAGAATTTCCTGTTCGGAACCCAAATTGGTTGCGAACTGAAGCGTTCGCAATCCGAAGTTCCACTGTATAGTTATGCAGTAGATAGTTGAGTTAATTTAGGAAGATTCTGTCTATGAATGAACAATAAAGAAACTACTCAGAAGTAACTCTGTACATCATTCTTGGGGCCATATATCTTATGGGTCAATAAGTCATTCCAGCAGAGAAAACCTGATGTCCCTTCTTTCAAATACATTAATTAGTGAACCCAATATGCCATAAATACATTTTTTGGGGATGAATCAACCTTAATTACAGTTCTGCCAAAAACATTTAAACATTTTTAGATAGGAATCCATTGATGGGACTTTATGGAGATTCCAGTTCTTTAGTCCACGTTTGAAATATTCTAGAAATGATAGCTTTAAAAATATTCTTGACCTTTTGACGAAGACATCTGTTTTCATTCTATCATGGTTAACGCATTTATTTACTGTATTTACATTACAAGATTAATTTAATTCTCAAATATCATGTATTTATAAATGATTTTAAAAACGAGGACTTTAAATCTTATATTCTTGTTCTATCTTCTCCTTATAGATCTGGCAGTAGAAGTCCATAATTATGAAATAGTCCATGAAACATTCTTCTATGAAAGACAGCAGTAAACAGAACATAGGAACAGGACTTCATTTTCATGTCTGTCATTTTGTGTTAAGTACAGTTAACAGGACATACAAATAACAGCAATGCAGGACCAAGGAAAATACATGCTTCTTAATTTTATTTCCTATTAGGAAACTAAAGCGTGTATTATCTTTAATCTGTATTGCTTTAAACTTGTTCTATAACAAAGTAGAATTACAAGTTTACCTGCAGTCATGTTGCAAAGCGTGGGAATTGTATGCAAAACAATAAAACAAATCCTTTTTACCTAACAATCTAGTACTACCCAGGCTTAGTTTCATCATCAGTTGTTAATATGACACAGATAAAAGTCACAAGATGTTTAAAAACGTTTAGTAGAGTCTGGAGAACCAAGGGCACTAACCAAGAAAAACAGCAGTCTTTAGATTTTGATCTTTACTGTCCAAGTTTTGTTTTGGCTAGAATATGCTATTGAGCAAGGGTTTAAAATAAGCATTCCAGAATTAAGAAATTAATTCAGCTCTCATTTGGCCATAGCACATTGTGCAAAGAGAAAAATAGCCAACATATTATCTTCAACTCAATGACAGCCAGAGTCCATTCCTTCTTGGAATGGAACAACTCACCATAGCCACTTCAACACTGGACAACTCAACATGGCCAATTCGCCGCAGGACAACTCACTGCAGGATAATTCAACAATTCAATTTAATTATTTAAAATCATTTTTAAAATATTTTAATTTTTGTCATTCACATTTCATTTTGTCCCTCCTTTGGCATCCTTTAATTTTTCTATTCCACTATTTCTTTGATATTAGTACAACTCTTATCCCATGGCAAATTGTCATGCAGTAAATTGGCCATGGCAAGTTGTCCCTTGGAGAGTTGGCCATGGTGAGTCGGCCTCAGCAAATTAGCTGTGACGACTTGACTGTGGCAGACCTTTCCTTCTGGGTGTGTAACATTTGAAGTGTACAAAAAACGGGGAGGTCCTATATTCTTTCATCATGATTATGCTTTCTGCATGTTGATTTTTGATGTGCCTCCCTGGCAAAATATCACAGCTTTAATTTAATGTCCTCCAGATGTCTAAATTGGAATTTATGAAAATTATACCCCAATATAGTGTTGGGACTCTAGTCTAGGGAAGACTGAAACTATATTTTGGTCTGACCAGTTCAAGACCAAGAATATTAGCTGTGAAACAGTACAATTGCTTAATCTGTTCAAATACTGTTTAATGTCATTGGCATAGTGCCATTCTTATAATCTAATTCTGTAGTTATTCATGAAATAGTAACTCAGTTTTATTCAACAGAACTGTATCAATGTCTGGAAGAAGCTTAAAACAGTTGTTTTATAAGTACCTGATTTTAAAAGAGCATTTTTTAAATAGATATACTAGCTGATAACCCAGCTTCGCCAGGGAATTTATGGCAATGCTGCAGCCTACAACTCTCAGCATCCTTTGCCCGGTTTGCATGCCTTGTCTCTATTGGCTGGAGAGCCTCAGATTTGCATGGCTTGCCTGGTAACCCTCTGCACATGTGCAGTAGAGCTTTCAAGTGAAATGTTCATAGGGCAGTGAAATGTCTACTTCACACACACCCCTTTTGGGGGGGGAAGACCCCTCAAAGGCTTTTATGACCCACCCACCCCAGTGCTGATCTTGTAACACCAAGGTATGTATGTGCCAAGTTTGGGCAAGATTGGTTGCTCCATGTAGGAGTGTCTAGAGCACATACACACACACTTCACCACACTTCTGTGTTTTTTTATATATAAAGGGCGGGGGGCAAAACTGAATACATGGAAGGCAAAAGGATATCTTTTATTTAAGAATATATTGGACTATTTAAATAGAATCTTATAGTGTAGGTATATATAAGAGCATAAACCCAAACTTTACCATTAAGCAGTAATATTCATAATAACAATTGTGAAGTATAAGGGCAAAGAGAAAAGGTGTGTCTAGGAAATATCTGAATTAAAGAAATACTAGGAGTATCATATGAAACAGCTAAAGCAAAGTTTTTCCAATTTTTCTTTATTTTTAGGCATGTTTCAGGGAAAATGACAAAATATCTACTGCAGGGAGACATGTCCACTAGTCAGCTGATTCTTCATAGAGATACATAGGAATTTGTGTCCTGGTAACAGAAATTGCTTAGCATGCTCTTCAACTCAACAACAAATGAATGCATCATAGACACATCTTGACAGATTAGCCACACCATGTAATGATGCTAATCCCACATCAGGAATGGAATCAAGAAGTTAACATCCCACACTCTGCAGTACTTTGGATTAGAAAGCAGAGTCTTTCGGAGGATGTGGGGTGACACTGTAATGCATTATCCAAAGGTATCTTTTTCTGGGATCATGTACAAGCTATGAAATATTTAACCTGTTCCTTTTTAGGCAAGCAACATTGCGCAAAACATAGGAAGACCATGAATGTGCAAAATAACAGATAGGGGAATATATAATCTAAATTTAAACAGCATCCATACATTCTTGACTAGCTTTTGGGTACACATCTTTATACCCCACTGCCATTGCATTAACCTATTTTTATGTTTTATGAGACATAACCAATTCTTAATCCATGTAACCAAATGGGCAGAAGTAATAAGTGCTGATAAATGCTCATTTTCACTTCTTTCAACATTCGCAACAGACAACGTAATGCCTCTAGTTTTCAATTAGCAGTCTTTAAATTTGTCCATCCATCTTCTTTTAAGCATTGTACTAAGAAATAAACATTATTCTCCTTGCTTTAATTTTTCACCCTTTATGTTTACGTTGTAACTGTTCACTCCTGCTTACCATCAAATGTAACTGCCATAGTCTGATAAATTTCAGGTCCCTATTCTGTGTTGCACCGTATAAGCTACTATCCATGTAAACTATTCACCTTTTCAGTCACTTGTATACAAAAGTACCAACAAGATATACGTCATCAACCGGCACCCTTTTAATGTCACTCTACATATTTCTTGAGCCAGCTGCTAAGCTTTCCATTTTTTTACATGCATGATTTGTAGGTAGGTTTGTCCACAATTCTGGACTTCCTTGGGAAACGGGACAGTTGGTTTAAAGAATCTGTGACAGTTCATTCATGCCCTTGTACTCCAAGCATGTTTTGCCATCAAGTGCTGCACAGGCGTAGGACCAATTTACCTACAGCAGCCCTTGCAAGATATAAAGTTTCCTTTAACTCAGAAGAGGCATTCCTAAAATGTCCTTTTTCTAATTATTCTGTTCAGTCAACTCCCATTTAATACAGGTAGTCCTCAATGTATGACCACAATTCAGCCCAAAATTTATATTGCTAAGTGAGAAGTTTGTTAAGTGAGTTTCTTACCAAATTTGTTAAGTGAATCACTGCAGTTGTTAAATTAGTAACACACTTGTAAAGCGAATCTGGTTTCCTCATTGATTTTGCTTTTCAGAAGGTTGCAAAAGGTGATCTCATGACCCGGGGACACTGCAACCATCATAAATGTGAGAAAACTGTCAAGCAAATCATACAACCATTGGGATGCTGCAAACAATAAGCGTGAAAAATGGTCGTAAGTCACTTTTTTCAGTGCCGTTGTAACTTCAAAAGGTCACTAAGCAAACTATTGTCTGTTGAGGACTTATAGTTAGGAAGCTTCCACCCATGAATGATAGGCCAGCCCTTTGCCCTCTAGGGCAATAGCCCCCAACCTTCTGGGCACCAAGGACCAGTTCATGGAGAGAAGTTTTTCCATGGATCGGAGGGGTTGTGGTTTCGCATGCTGCCTGCATCCCACAGATGGGGCTTTGCTTGTGTGCATGGACCGGTTTCTGGCATGCCATGGACCAGTGCTGGTCCATGGACCAGGGATTAGCGACCCCTGCTCTAGGGTACCAGAGTTCTTCCTATCTCTGCAATTATAGGTAGGCCTTACTTACTAATTGATTTGTGCAGTGATCATTTGATATTACAACAAGACAGGTCCTTGGTGCTCTCTTAGCTTGGTGGTTTTCTTACAGAAATTTCATTACCCGAACTAGAAAACATCATCAATGCAAGTTTGTGTTACACAGTTTGGATAACATCTGCAAGAAAACCACCAAGCTCAGAGAACAGCAAGGACCCCTCATTTTAACCTTGATCTACAAATATTTTTCTTTATTGATGTTACAACAGTTAAAAAAATTTGCAATGAATCCATACATTTACAGTTGTCACAGCAACAGTCAAATGTGCACACTTCACAACCAGCTTGCAACAAGCAGTGTTAGTGGAGAAGGCAGAAGTAAAATCTTTTTTTTAAAATCTAATTTATATGCTGCCCTTCTCCGAAGACTCAGGGTGGTTTACAATCTTTTAAGCACAACTCAATGTGCTTAGCAATAGCCTTCATTCTTTAGTATATGCCTCCTTATTAGCGGCATTTTTACAAAGTCAGCTAATTGCCCCCAACAATCTGGGTCCTCAATTTACCTGATTCAGAAGGATGGAAGGCTGAGTCAACCTTGAGCCTGGTGAGATTCGAACATGCCTTAATTACAGGCAGCTGGCTGCTAGGCTAAGTACTAACAGCCTGCACCACCAAGGCTCTTTCAAATTTAAATCTTAAATTTCAATTGTGATTTTTAAAATATTTTTTTATTTTTTATTTTTTGCTTCGTAACTATGCTGTTTCCCTTAATGATCCAAGAGCAAGATAGATGGTAAGCCCATTGCAGTCGTGTGATTTTCCTTTTAGCAACAGTGCCATTTAGCAACCAAGTTGTTGGTCCCAATTGTGGTCATTGATCAAGGACTACTTGTATACCTTTTTCATGATATTTATTCCCATTTATGAATCTAGTCAATACAAGGAAAGGAAAAGACAATTAAACTGCAAAAATTCTTGAAACAAATGTAAAGAAGAGGAAAAGAACAGAAATTGCAGCAGAGTTCCACCCTAGATCATAATTACAGTGCTCTTTTAATATCAAATTACTGAGTCATTCAATTTCTACTAAAAAAAAATTGTAGTCTGTCTTTAAATAAATTACATTGACATTTTCATTCTCTAATATAGCTTGGTTTGTTGTGACAAGAGTATAAATAAGGGCAGGAAGAACCGGGTTCTCTACTTTTATGAATCAATGAAATAGTAACAATAACCTATTATTCTACAGTATTTACTTCAATAAACTAATCAGCTGAAAAATGCTCAATGTGTGTCATATGAATATACCCTTCAAAGTGTTTATTAGGTACAAGATAACAAAGTTAAAGGCTGAAGTGGCAGAAAAATTTATTTTAATGAAACATTCCTGTTTTCTTGCATAACATTAAAAACTAGAGTGGGATAATCCAAATTACAATTTATGTCCTAAAGTAAAAAAAAACCTATTAGTAAATGCAATAAAAGGTCTTCCTTTGTAAGTTAAAATTCAAGTAGTATTACAAATACGGACTAATTACAGAATAATATGAACTACATTTCTTTTTCTTAAATGTTTGATGCCAAAATTAAACTAGCAAGTTTTCACTCTTGTTTTTGACATTCAGGCAATTCTCATTATTACTGAATGTCTAAACCTTTATTGTGGAATTTACAATATACTGTTGGGTGACTGAAGCTGAAATCCTACATAAAGTTACCAATGTGCAAATAGATACAGACAGAAATGTATAATCTTTAATATTTATACAATATAGCTAGAAATTTGTCATAATAAAAAGTGGAACTTAGGAACTTATCTGGATGCTAACATCTGTACCTTTACAAAAGGTGATTGAAAAATTACTGAATTATCTGCAGCCTGCTTATAATTGCAATATATAAAAAGCAAAATTTTTAAAACGATGAAGTTGAGGCAGATAAGTATCAATTAGGAAATGAATTTAAAATGTAAAAAAGAAATGTAATGCAGGATAAGAATAGGAAGCAGGTAAATAATAAATGGGAAATGTATGAATGCTTAGAAATCATTTCATACACAAATGGATGAAAATGTGATTAATGTGATAAATAGTCAGAAAGATGGGCAGTATAAGTATCCCAAAACAAATTAAATATTTGAGCTGAAGAAAACTGAAAACAATTACAATGTTAACAAAAGGCTCTCTTGTTTCATAATGGACACATGATACAAGATGTAGCTTTTTTGTAATCAAACTCACAAAGAGACCTTGTCTATCATTTTGTTAAGTGAGAAAAATGAAATGTTTTGATATGTAGGAGTGTGGCACTCTAAAGCTAAATATTTCATCTTAGAGTTTATTCAACATGCAGATGCACTTCTATTCTCCTTCCCCGAGATCTCTCTTCATTGGACAAGAGAGAAAGCCATTAATAAAGCATTTCATTGATTCATTGATAAGACTGGTCAGTCATAAAATTCCTCAAATTTTGTTCTTCAACTGTATTGATAAAGAGCTATCTGGAAGAAATATCAACAGTACCTTTGAGTATTTGTTTCTCTGTATTTGCAAGTATTTAAATGTCAGTAAATATTTTCCCAAAACATTGGCAGTCACACTTGTTATGCTACCTTGGCATAATGAAGCAACAAAAGAAATGTTCTAGGTTTCCCAATTATCACAACCCTAAAACTATCATCTTGTACACCTAATTATTCCAGAATATTGTACATAATGATGGGATAATGTACCAGATATTCCTGTTGAATAAATCGTGAACACTCCAGTAAGCCTTTGGCAAATAATCTGAGCACCCAATGTCCAAATAACAGAAATTGACTTAAGAGAGAAATTTAAAATTATCACTTGTTTCAGCTAAAAGATTTACCATTTCCTCCCTGCTTAATCAAATATTAGATTCAGGTGCTCTTTTTATTAAAGAAGTTATTTTGGTATAATAACTGTTAGTTTGAAGTTATATTCAGAAGTGAAAATAAAAACTATTATAAAGGAAGTTGTAGAGTCCACTTTTTTAAAAAATATGAATGTTATGCCCCATCCCCTTTACGTGGATACAAAGCAAGTTTTCATACTAACAGTCATACATATCTGATGTGTAAATTCAAAGTTGAAACATTTTAGGCCAGGGGTCTCCAACCTTGGCAACTTTAAGACTTGTGGACTTGAGTTGAAGTCCACAAGTCTTAAAGTTGCTAAGGTTAGAGACCGCTGTTTTAGGCAACCTATTGTATTCCCTCACTTGTTCATTATCACCCTTAAAAGTGAAATTGCAAAGTTTCAAAACCTATTGCAGTATAGACGGGAAGCTGTTTTTTAAAAATAATTTATTTACTTCCGCATGCAAAGAGTCAGACCCATCTAAGAGACTTATCTGGAGCATAGCCTAGGTTTTGTTGTTGTTGTTAGTTGCAGTTGTGTCTGACCCATCGTGACCCCATGAACAACGTTCCTCCAGGCCTTCTTAGCCTAACTAGGAAGATATACTGCTCCAATTCTATCAGCAACAAACAAAAGGTCATTAAAAGTATCTTATGTCATGGACTTAGCACAGTTACCCTGCTACTAACACATTTTGCCTTATATTAAGAATGCTGGATTGTGCTCGTTCATAATTGCAATATAGGGTTTCATATTTTAAGAATGCTGGATTGTTATTTTGGTCTTATTTCTTACAATAGTTATGTGGATCAGAATTAGCCGGTGGGAAAAAAAAATCTAAGCAAACCAATGAATGAAACCCCTTTTAAACCAAAAAGCATTGTTACATCAGCCGTATTTTAATTCTTTCTTTTAAAAAATTATCTGCCTTCTACACCAGATTCCTACTGACATCCCAGTTCTGGAAGGCCATGATGTGGCTGGAATGATTAAAGATTCTTCTGAGTATTGTAGGTAGGTTTTGCCCATTTTTCCTGCTTTTGCTCCTTCATTATATTGTTCTGTCATTTTTTTTTCTCCTGGGTTTTTATTTTGTGAACCATCCACCCAGCTGGTAGGGGTCAATGGTACAAAAATTCTATTATTATTAACAACATGCATGTCTGATTAGACAAAAAAGTAAAAAGTCTTCTGGAATGAACAAATTGGTTACATGCTTCAGTGAATGATAGTCATATCAAATGGAAAAGCGATACTCTAAAGTATTTCGTATACATGAACATTGGATGTACTGTTTCTTACAGCCTCCACACTGGTATAAAAATCTTGAGCTTCCCAGTGACGATATAATCCTCTCTGAAACATTTTAAATGCAATCCCTCTAAAGATAAAAATCTATCATCCCGTATCAAGATCATGTATTTTCTCTAGCATCCTACCTAGTTGCAGAATGAGTAACATGTTTTGTGGGCCCTCAGATACATGCATGTGAGTTCAGTGCCAAGATAAACGTGACACTGCCGCATCAGTTTGGGGAAAAATAAATGCTTACAGCATTCTCTGAGTTTTATTTCACAGTTCACTGGGCGTTGCCCTTTCATGCAGAAGAAATGCTGCCAAACTCCTTTGCAATAAAAGCATTATCAAAAGTCGGTAGCGTTATCATGATAATTCTTTAACATTCATCACATCCAACTTTTAGGCAATCCCATGGATGTTTGAATAAGATACCACAATGAAAATTAAATCTGTGACTAGCAGCAGGATGACTCTATTGCGGTAACAAATCCATCCCAACTTATTTTAACGCATGTTTTGATTATTATTTCACATGATAAAAATATAGATAGAAGGGTTGCATCTTGTAAGCAAGTTGTTACTTCTACTCAGATTACACAAAAGCTACAAGTGCTTAAGATGCATGTACTGTAATGCAAACAAGAATGAATCACCAAGCATTTGGGAACAATACTGTGGCTATAAAACTGACATGGCACTACAAAGGTCTTGGTAAAAAACATTTGCTGCAATGCCCTGAAAACTTTTAGCAATCGATACATTTATTCTGCTCTCAGTTCATTTACTTGTCTTTCTCAACTAAGATTTTCATATATAGAAGAATGATATGCTTGGGCTAGATATCCATCCAACCTCAAATCTTGCAAATCTGAAATAAAAAATAGTGTAATACAGGGTGTCAAACTCAAGTGTGCTTACATTTAGCCCATGGGGCTGCCCAGGGAACAGTGAAGGATCAACTTGCGGTGCCTCTGCCAGTGAAAACAGAGCTCGGGAGGGCCACATGAGACCCTCCCAAGCTCCGTTTTCACTGGCAGAGGGCTGCAGGAGGCTGTCGCAGCTAAAAACAGAGCTCAGGAGTCCATTTCGGCTGACAGTGCGCTCAGGCCACCACAGGAGCCCCCTCGATACAAGTGACATTGAGCTAGCCACGCCTACCCTGGCCACGCCCACGTCCCCCCAGGTCAAACAGAACCCTGATGCAGCCCTCAATGAAATCAAGTTTGACAACCCTGGTGTAATAGCTCCCTTCAGAAATAAACCACTCAACTTGAATGCATCTGACAATCACCAAGGAAGGGGATAAGCCTAAACCTTGTTGTCATATTGAATTTCCTAACAGGTACCACCAATATTATATCCAGATGTAACTGAAGAATCTACAATTAAATATCCCACCGTTTCATTTCTTAAAAATCAAACAATGAAATATAAGCAAAAAAAAAAAATCTGTTTAGTTTTTGGAGTGTAGGTAAGGGAGGAGATTGTTGGCATAAGTCTACTTGATGGGCAAGCTCTACTATAAACACGCCATTAATTTCTAGTGCAGATGAATGATGTTGCAATTTTCCATCATGAATAAAAATACTCACATGCTCCTCCCTGGTATTTTTGCAATTTCAACTACCAATCCGATTAAAGCCAATTTACTAGCACAGGCCTGTAAGAACTGTCACATCACTAGATCTTCAAAGTCCCTTGAACGCAATTCAGTGAAGTGTACAATGTACACTGCACATGATGTGAGTAACATGGAGCGGAACAGTGACTGTAAAAGAGGAATATATTACCCCTTTGTTTGCATTTCTGCAGCCAAGGCCCCAAATTTAAGGTCCTCCCTTTTCCCTAGCAATACAAACCTCCTTATGGAGCAAACCTGAAGTACCCCTCCCAAAATTCCTCAGGCACAGCAAATACACCTTCTAACCCAAAATGCACAATATATAAAGGAAACTAAACACCTGCATAGTAAGGTTACAGAGCTGGATTATAAATATCTGGATAATTACTAGAAGGTAGCAAAAATAAAAAATCAAAATTTTCTATCTTCCTCTCAAAAGTTTCCGGATTTTTATTTTTTTTTTAACAGTCCCAATAACCACCTACAAGGAAAGGTACAATTTGGAGAAACCGTGGCAGCTTTCCTTGAGATAGAAGACCTTCCTTGAGGCATCCTAGATCTCGGTTGTTGTTGTTTTTAACTAAGGGTGCCACTTGAACGATTTTGGATTGAAATATTTTCAACTCTCCTCCGGGTTTAGGGTTAGGGTTCTTCCAAGGCGGTCTTCTTCTCCTTCTCCTCCTAATCCCCCCTTGGCAGGCCGTTAGGTAAGCCAAGGAGCATCGTGCTGGACAAAGGTAAACTTCACAGGAACCAGCAGAGGAAAATTCAACACCTGGTTGAAACCAACTTCTCCGCCTCCCCCCTCGCAGGCCTGACTCCAGAAAGCCAGACTCCCTTCTTCGCCCACCCGGGACCCCACTTCGGCCTTTACATACTACATGTGTGCATGCCTGAAGTATCCCTCCCGAAATTCCTCAGGCACAAGCAAATACACCTTCTAACCCCAAATGCACAATATATAAAGGAAACTAAACGCCTTCATAGTAAGGTTACAGAGCTGGATTATAAATATCCGGACAATCCAGTGTTTCTCAACCTTGGCCGTTTGTAGATGCCCCAGCAACGCGGGCTGGGG